>JABUQX010026829.1:0-40000 GCA_015478945.1 Trachelipus rathkii
TTGCCACTTATCTGCCACCAAGACGTTTTATCATGATCACTTTGAATCTTTATGACATCCTTCACATTCTAACTGAGGTGGCCATTTGGTTATCATCTAAACTTGGAAACCTTGCAGTTAAGTCCCTGGTCTAAATCATTTATATTATTGAGGAACAATAGTGGCACAAGCACTGAACCCTGTGGGACACCACTCTTCACTATTTCCCATGATGACTTATTGCCACTTAGTTGTACACACTGTTTTCTATTTCACAACCACTCTTTAATCACCATGTACACTCCCTCCTATACACTGTAATAACTTATGTTGAGAACCTTAACAAAGCTTTTTAAAGTTAATATTATAATATCAACTGAATCTCCTCGGTCAATGCAGTCAGCATGTATTCTCCAAAAAATTCTAAAAAGTTTGTCTGACATGACCTACTCTTTCTAAAACCGTGCTGGGAGTCATACTTGATACTGCAGATACTATAGTATCATCGTTAAGGTCGAAATTATTCTTACCTATTAAAAATTATCGAAAAGAACCAATATGGATATTCTGCTCCTCCTCCAACGAACTTACTTTTGGTTAAAATACAATTTATATTTTTGAGTGTCATCTGATAGATATGTGCATATGAGAGGTAGTTTGCCTGATCATTGGTACAAGCTTTCCCTTTCACTATTAAATTTATAAAATTGAGTCACGTAGTAGATATACTCTCAGGAGTTCTCCATATTTACCTTGAGAAGTCACAAAGTCTAGAGTTCTGATAGCTGCATTTTTCTGTGATATCATAATTTAGATCAACTTATATACGGAAAGCATTATTCATGACTCTACTATTTTCTATAGAGTTAATTATTTCTATTTTTTTTTGTGTGTCGCTGCATAGTATGCTACCAGTGGAAATTCAAGTCACAATAAATGTCTTCAACAGTTTCACTCTTGCGACGAAATACCATGTGCAACAATCTGCTATTATTAGAAGACTTGCCACATGGTACGGTTATTAGGAGTAGTTTATACCTCTTAGCAGTGCTAGTAGACTTTGAGACTGGTATTCTATAGACTCCAGTACCTTTTCTTTACATTTCTTGTTAGATCCACAACTGCTGTTCCATGTAGGTCCTGTACATACTCATTAATGTCGTAGTCCAGTAACAATATTTTCAGGGGTCTAACAGAGGCACCCAATTTGGACATCTAGTTCTCCTTCGCACTACTGGAACATTTCAGCATTCGTTATTGGCTATATACTCACGCCTTTGAGGTTATATATTGTGTTCGGCGGAGGTCTCCTACTTGATCCCATGATAGATAAAAGTATAGACATGGAAACTTGGTAAAGCCACCTGGAGACCCAATCAGGAAGGTCAACTTATTATTATGATATCCTCCAATAAAATCCTAATTGTGTTCTACATTTTCCAAGAGTTATACACTTACATTATCATATAATATTGACTTGTGTTTTCGCTCTTGACTGCGCCGATGAGGCACCAATGTAATAGTAGATAGGATACATGTTCCTAGAGTTATAGAAGTTTTAGCAGAGTTTTGAGCTATCGAGAGCTATAATGAAGAGGCGCCACTCGCCAAGGTTATCAGGCTAATATCACATGTGCTCAAAACAACTGTCCACATTATGTGGTAAAAGCAAAGCTCCACTTGGCGGTGAAAAAAGTTGAAAAAAGAGCGGTGAATGATTTATCTTTAGCTTGCGACATTCACTACATTTATCCTGTAAACAAATATTCCGCTGCTTTAGAGTCTATGACGCAAAAAGCTCGGCAATTTGAGGACTGTCATAGTCATTGAAATATGTTCTTATGGTTGGGGAAATTGATAGTTTTTGCTTCTCTAAGAGCTAATCTGTATAATAGTCAAGGGTAATCAGTAATAGTTCATATCAGTCTAATTTTCTGGATTTCTTTATATATTTACTTTTGATAAGATGGCTGTCATTATCACTTTAGGAGGAATGGGTACTAATGAATAAGCTCATTAAGGTTGTGGATTAGGCAACTATCAGGATAAATAATGAAATAGGATCTACTGGATCAATTAAATAACATTGACTTATAATTATATTTTGGTCACAGCTAAATAACCGCCTAGAGCGGGTCCAACAAACAGTAATAATAAATTTCTGAATAGTTAGACTTATGTCTCTCTGGCAAAATTAGTATGTGAACTTTGTCAAATGTTACATGTGATTTATATTCTATATTTACCCTTAATATATTATACTTATAATGCCAATTGAAAAATAATATATGCATATTATTAAATATATTTATCACTACATTGGTTATTTTAAAAATAAATATATTACATATGAATTCATAAGCTTTATTTAAACTTAATGGAGTTCTCATATTATATCAATAACTACGGAGCAAAGATATAAAATAATTAATTAATAATTAATTAATATATATATAAATATTATAATATATATTATATATATATATATATAATATATATATTATATATATATATATATATTATAATTATAATAAATTATATATATTAATATATATATATATTATATAACATATATATATATATAGTTAATTATATATATATATATATATATTATTATTTATATATATATAATATTAATAATATATAATATATATATTATATGATATATAAAATATATATTATTATATATTATTATATATATATATATATATATATATTATATATTATTATATATATATATATATATAATATATAATATAATATAATATATAATATATATATATTATTCACTTAGTAAATATAACCTTTTTAATTATAATATAGAATATTAATTTATAATTATAATTTCCAGAATAATATTCTTTTAAATCTTTTACTAACAC
Source organism: Trachelipus rathkii (assembly GCA_015478945.1). NCBI lineage: Eukaryota > Metazoa > Arthropoda > Malacostraca > Isopoda > Trachelipodidae > Trachelipus > Trachelipus rathkii. The sequence goes on from JABUQX010026829.1 coordinate 2,862, forward strand.
TGTATCATCATTAAGTCTAACATTTTTATTTTACTCCATCTACCAAAACCAGCATGGATGTAACAGTATGCTGAATAGACTTAAAATTCACTTAGTTTCATAGGGTAGTTTCCACTTCATCATATTTGTGTGAATAATTAGTCAATATTATTACAACAGATGTACGTGGCTAATCGATACAAAACGAAATAATATTAATATATATATATCATTTTTCTTTTTATTTCTATTAATAATACAATAAGAATTCATATAAATCACTCATTATTATGCCCTATACCCCAAAAATATCTCACAACTCTAAAGATTAAGATAATAATTCTAAATAAATCATTTTTATTTTAATGGGCTATGATAGATATGAAGCTTTTACGGCTGAAAGAATTGAAATTCACAATTTCTGTCAAACCAATTGTTTGATAACGAATAATTTTGAATTTTAACTCTATATAAATAAACGAAAATTCCTTTTACCACTATGTGTGAAATCATGTATTATTTATGTTTTTCTTTATTAAATAACGGAATACACTTAGAGATCAATATCATTCAATTTTTTCTTTAAGTTTATTTTATTTATTTTCGATCCTGTATAGCCAACACTGTCAAGCCATATTTCTAGGCATGTCACGTTTTTCTAGACCAGTATTTATTTTGTTTATTTTTCATATATTCAATTGTTTCAATTATAACAGAATGAAGAAAACACTATTTTGAGCAATTATGTCTAAAAAGCAAATAAAATTGAATTATGAACTAGACATAAAATACTTTATATTTACTAGAATGGATTATTAACTGATACACAAGTACGTATAAGTATTATTTTTTTTAATACTTTCCAGTACTAATAACATAATTTCGTGATTCATTTTTATAAAAGAATTTAACTTGAGCATTCAATAGGTATATCCAAACCTTTATCGTGATATTTCACTCCTAAAAACAGCCTCTGAATACATAGCAATTATTACGTGATTGAGCTCTACTTGATATGATGTATCTAGTTGAATGACGTACAGTTATTCATTTCGTGCTAATAGAATTTTAGCATAATTTTATAAAACGGGATGAAATAAAGTGTAAAAAAAACATTATAATAAGATTATCAATTTATCATATTTTCGATATATATATATAAATATAGTTATAAAGACTTAACAGTATCTTAGATACTCTTTAAATAGTTTTTGAGATTAAAATTTAATAACCGTACATTTTAATTTTGGTATAAGTACCTAATCTTTACTTACTTTAATTTGGTTTCTATATTTGCTATGAAATAAATAATAGCATTAACTAACAGTGCTGTAATGTATATACTTCAGGCTAAGTTATTTTAGAATCCTAATCTTGTATAGAAATATAATCAGATAGTAATTGTAATCATAAAAAATAATATTTATAATTTTAATCATATATATAATAAACTATATATAATTATTAATAAAATGTATAAATTTATAACTTATTATGAGTGAAAAAAAACTCATTTTATTATATTCTTTATAAACGATTAACATAAAATAGTGTTTTCAATAATTAAGTAATTATATACATCATAAATTAAATTTATTTATATAAATAAAAGTTAAATAATTTAAATAATTAATTATTAATATAACATTACAAACAAGTCTTATATAAAATTAAACTTTACATATATTTAAAATTCATAAATTAATAAATAATACTATATATAATATATATAAAATTTTATTTAAATATATATAATATAGACTAGAAAAGGTTAACTATTTAGTAGACTCTTTATAATTAATCAGAGATAATTATTTAACTCGTATATATCAATTTAATAAATAATTATAATAACAATAATAAATTAATGCTAATAATATTTAATCAGAGTAATTTATAAATAATTTATATATATAATAATAATAATTAAATTATATATACCCAAAAAAAATTAGATACACATGGAGTATCTCTATGGTAATACCATTAAATATGAACTTACTATGATATATATAGGGATTTGGTAATTTAGGTATAGTATTATTAATATATATATATATATATATATATATATTATTACAAATATATATTATATATATATATTATTATATATAATTATATATATTATATTATATATATATATATATATATATATATATATATATATATATATATATATAGGTTTATACATATTATGTATTCATTATATTTTGTACAGAATACCTACCAAGGGTAATATACCGCAGAGTAAATATGGCCTATGAAGTTACTGAGGTCTCTAGTCGGCCTTTAAATGGGGATGATAGGTAGTTAATTATATATTACCCTCACCCATATTACAGGGAGAGTTACTCCGGAATATACTCTGACTCATTTGGTATTTATGGGTGTGCGCGGGGTATCCGCATCTCTTTCACCAGTACATTAGAATAATTATAATAATTATAACTAATAATAATAAATAATTATAAGAAGGCGTATTCTGTGAGAGAATAAAATCTATTCACCCTCTGATTCCATCAGTTAAAGAATACTCTATGTTTGCCCCTAATAGTGCAGAGAGTGAGCAACATTATTTACAATAATTATAATAAATTTTATAATATTTGGTAAATATACAGATATTAATTATATATAATATATATATATTATATATATATATACTTATATATATATAATATATATATATATATATATAGTATTAATATATATATATATATATATATATATATATATATATATAATAATATTAATTATATATTATATAAACCTAAACCTAACTAACAATAGGCTATAAACTTATATATGGATAAATTTATTTAATGTTCTATTATAGAGAGACCTAGTAACTTATAATTTTTTTATGGTTATATATAGAGATATAAACAGAAAATTGAAATCGAATTAAATAGATCTACCAAATAAGTTTATACCTAAATTTATCTCAGTGATGTCATCAATTAATAATGGCGTCAGTGAAAGTAGATTGAAACTAAGAAGGTCATACATATTCACATTTAATAAGAGAATAAATTATAATACATTTAACCATTGTTGAAAACTTACACATGTTTTTCTTATCATATTGGATCTTATATAATATATAACTTATTAATTATATAAATTTATTATTTATTTAGTATTAAATCTCATGTTAGATATTATGAGATCTAATATAACATGCAATAAATTCATAACAGGTTTAATCTAAAATAAATAAAAGACTAATTTAAGGACAGAAATCATTAGCTTCATCTGGTGATAAGATAAGAATTTTTACTAAAGAATCAAGTGACTAATAAATTATATATAATATATCTTATTAGATATGTGATTATTTTATTTGTTAAAATTCCTACGCAAGAGTAATAGAAAAGATTGCTTATTCTCAATAGAAGCTATTATATATTTCTTAACTAAATTTTATAGGCTTACTATTTTCCTATGATTTATAAAAAAATATTTATTACTTTTTATAATTTACATTTATTTATAAATAATTGTTATTAAATAATATAAAAAAAAGTTATAAAATTATTTTTATATAATATATTATAATATAATTAATTATACTTTTATAGATACTAAAAGGTCAATAGCTAGACTATTAGTCTCACTATATAATAATAAAGATATAGATTAATATATTATAAATATATTATAAATATTAATAAATAATAATATTATTAAAATTACATTTTATAAATATATAAATTATAAAGTAAAGATGAATAAGTAATAATATATATTATTTTAATATTAAATTGTAATATTTAATAATAATTATAATAATTAAACATTTAGCATATAATTAATAAAAATAAATTATATAAAAACGTTTTTTTGTTATATCGTTTCATTTCTGATAATATTAATAATTATATATATAGTATATCTATTTTGGTAAATAAAGTAAATAAATATATTTATATAATATATAATATATTAATATAATTATAAATATAATTATAATGAGTAGAACTGATTATTGGATAATTAAACATAATATAATATATTATATATAATAATTATATAATGACGTAAAATAATTTAATATTATTTATATAATAATAATAATATATATATGACAATATATAAATATTTAATTAATAATTATACATAATTATATTAAGTAATATTATATAATATAATTATTATATAATAATAATTAGTTATAAAAACTTAGTCACATAAGTAATGATAATAATAAATTTTAATTAAATATGAATAAATAACTATAAATAATTAATTATATAATGTAAATATAACATACTGTTATGCCATATATAAATATAATTAACAAATAATAATATATAATTATAAATATAAAATATTATATATATAATATAAATAATATTATTGTAATTTTATTATCATATTACCTTAAAAAAGCGTATAGTAATAATTAATATTATAATAATACTTAATAAAATAAATAATTATTATTGTAAATGATTTTTCGATTATTTTTTTATTTTTTTATAACATCTTATATACATTATGGCGTATCACTTGGTTAAAAAGCTACTTGATATAATAATTTCTTTCATGCACATAATTATAATTATTTAGTTTTATGCGAATAGTTAAGGTGCATGTAGAAAGAAGAAATTTTCTATTAGTTTAATGACTCTACTGGTAGAGGTTTTGATATGTAATTTTAATATATTCACGTAATTTTTCCTGATCGCACTGTAGGATTTTGAGCAATATGTGTTGATTTCATTTCTTTTTCATTTAGGTCTGCAATATAATAAAATAGGATAAGCCTTTGAGATTAATATTTTCTCATATCACTATAGTATTTTTATCTTATTAAGAAGAGCTCACATCTTGAGTAAGGATTTTTAGAGTATAACTTTATCGCATTATTTTATTTTTCAACCATACTTTTCTTATTATTATTATTTATTTAACATTTATTTATAAGACCAGTACATCTTTATTTATTTTTTTATTTTGACATATTTAATTTATTAGAGAATATTATTTATATATAATGTTTTATATATTTATTATTTAAATCTTTTTTTATTATTTCATAGCATAGGATTATATTACTCATAGTATAGTTATATTTATATATAATTTTTCTATTACAGGCGTGGGTTTATATAATGGGTATAGCTATAAATAAATAGAGATTCCCTCTATCTGTGATAGATAATGCGTATTAAAACCTATGAGTTATATATCATAGTAGCCTTTTAATTTTAATTCACTCCTATTACTATTATAATAATAAAATAAGGATAGATAGTATACGCGATCCTCACTATGCTAATATTACTGGCAATCCCCACTTAACGCCATCCATTAAATTCGGTATACACAAGAGCGAGTATATGGATAGAATGAGTACGCATAATAGTTAACGTAATACTGTATATTTTTTTTATTATTAACTATACTATCATCACTTCACTTCTCACATAAATGACAAATGAACTGGGTAGATAACTGGGATATACCTATACTAGCCGACTATTACCAGTCTTAACTTCTCGTCCGAGAGATTTTATGTGACGAGGAAACACGTCACCCAATCATATAATGCATTAAGGCATTTCCAGAAGACTGAGTTCACTCTCAATACTCCTTCTTCGAGCCAAACATATCGCTTCGAACCTTCCTGTTTACAATAGGAAGAAGAATCCTAATTTACTCTTCTCAATTCTTATGGAAAGATTCCATACAATCAGGTCACCTGACGATCTAACATTTTTCCGATTGGAACTCCAATTACAACAATATAACAAGAGCCAAGACGCTCTCTCACCCATTTCTCTAATAATGATGAATTCCTCCCAGAGTGGAGAATTCCAACCATTAAACAGGTGCTTACACCAGTGATCGCCCCGAGAGCTCACCAGCAATTTCTTCACCAGGCTCACCGACAAGGTCAAGCCCCAAACTACCACAACTATGGAGGAAAACGAAGAGCACCCGACGCTCTCATGCCTCCCCAACTGGAGAAAATTTGAGAAATCCTACGACAATTCGGAAACCACGGAACCATTTTTTGAAAAGAGCCAGTCAATTCTGACTCCCCAGAAATAATGATCTACCAAGTGTTTCTCACTATTATTCTTTCCCTCCATCTCCTTCTTGTCCTTATGAGTGCAGTAAATTATGAGACTCATCCTCTGAGCATAGTGATATATTAAAAGAAAAGTTAAATATTAATTTCACAAATATATTAAATGAAAAGAATAGTGTTAATTTAGATATCATAAAAATAAATAAGCAAAATATTGCATTTTTTAAATTAGGAAATTTTAATAAAAGTAAAGCACCTGAGAGATGTATGAAAACTCTCACAGCAACCCTAACGTTTGGTACATATCTATATATTAATATATAAAAGGATAGGGTTATTCTCAGGATACTACTGTGAAATAGCATTGAGGCTCCAGTATGAGGTCTAAGTACACTTAGCATGATTACATACATGGTTTAGTTACTACAATTATAGTTCGCGTTTGATAACACTAACATTAATTTAGCTCCACCTAAAACTATGATTATAATAACAGGTTACAATATAGCATACAGGTTATAATAGGTAAACATAAATAACCATAGTTTCAAAATTATCTGTGAGATATGATATGTGTAATAATAAATGTGATAAGTGTAATGGACCTACTCACTCACACTAATTTTTATCTTCCTCAATTAATCTATTATGATAGTGGGCTATGACCGAGTATTACACCAACAACATAAAATTAGTTAAACAATAATTATGTGGTGATGAATGATATATAATTAAATTTCAAAGGTAAAACAGAGGGTTAATAACTAATTCTCACTAAAATACTTGTTTACTGTACAAAAACCACATGTTTTTAAATATGTTTTTTACTAACATAACTCATACTCTCCCCCATTATAATCATTATAGATAGTAGTCCTACTAGCATACTTACCATACCATATTCCACGCAATACTATATGGCTAACTACCTACTTAATCATATATAACTCTAACCTATATACCTAAAATCCTATATACCATATACTCATCTCTCACCAATATAATGTACTACTAGATCATATAGCTAATACACGTAACTATACCTTACCCTTAACACTTAATATATACGCTACGATACTTAACTATAATCAATATAACTTATTTATTTATATATTCATTCACACAATTAATACTCCAATAATACCCTATGCCTATATCCTATCATATACTCCTTAACCTATATTATATATAGTATCATAAACATCTACTACTACTTTCCTAAACCCTATATAAACATAACATCTACCTATTACACTCCTAATACCTAAAGTAACCTAGCAATCCAACGTATACTACTAACCCTATACTATAATATTCCTCCTACTGCTCTACACTTAGTCTTACAACACAATAAATGTATTAATATACCACTATACTACTCCTATACATTAGCTTAATCGATATGTATATAACTATATTAATATATATATATAGCTATACTCCTAACACTTATAATATGCCTTAGCGTACTATGTTATTATACTACTATTAGATACTCCTCAACAACTATGCTTAATAAGCTATGTCGAGCGTATAACAAATTATAACTACTCTAAAATCTATAATATCTAATACTATCTACTGCTTATACTGTAATAGGCCATAACAATACTTACAATGCTTTACATACGTAATAATTATAATACCTAACAGCTTATCCAAACTGTTTATCCTTAGCGCTATAACAGCTTCCTAAAATAATGCTCATAATTCTACCATAATAACTAATTTCACTTACAAAATGTCATTGTTAAACTATTAACGCTCTTAATAACTTTCTATAAATGTTATTAACTATATAGCGCCTAACAATCTTCATCATGACTCTTTAAACATACGACTTTAACATGAGCTTTCAAAAATGAACTATTCCTAGCCTAACATTATAAAATTGATACTTAAACCTAATAGCCAACACTATCCAAATTGTTTATATAATATATATACCTACTACTACTCATAATCACATTATCAAAATTAGTATAATTACACACTATATAGCCTACAATTAACATCACAAAATGTTTATATACTAATACGCCTAACAGCTTCCATAATATATGCTTTACCCTAGACTACAGCTTTCAAATGCTATATATATACCTATGCTTACTAGCAGATCCACAATTACTCTACCCTATGCCTAATCAATTTCCAAAGTACTTATAATACTGTTAATACATTTTTATGTAAAAATTAACTATAATCTAAATATCATTTTAGGAAATATAATACACTAACATTATACTTATTGACCTAATATCACATTTACAAAAGTACTAATACTATATATATTATATATACCTAAATATATTACCATTATATTTGAAAATACTCATTACTAACCATTAATTTAGGAAATACTATGCTAAATACATTAATAAACCTATGCTACAATACAATTTTTATCCTCAAATATACTTAATACATGCCCTAACCCCCCACCTAAAACGCCTACATTAGTAGTTATATTTATACAAAACTAATACCTAACAACTTTCGCCTACTGCGAAACTATATTAAATCTTTTTTGATCCTATTTATATGCCTAAGGAAACCATCGCACCCGGTCAGGATACAATAACTTCCGATCCCTATGCTTACTGCAGATCTACTTAACTTTTTCGATCCTTATAGAACTGTCTCTACTACAACACTCTACTTACTTCGGTGACAGACAAGCAATGACTTTTTCTAACCTATGGTCCTTAAAACAACCGCTCTTGCTACAATGCATGAAAGAATTAATCCAAAGATACGATTGATTTACTAACAGCATCCGCTAAACCAGTGTCAAATAGCGCACTCCTTACGAACTTGATGCAAAAACCGGCATCCGCGATTGTAACGAACGATGATAAAATTACTCCAAATTATAACATGCCCCCAACTCCGGTAACGAACTTAAACTCTGTCCATGAGATACCATTCCTCCTTACTCCTCCTCCTCCTCCTCCTCCTCCTCATCCTACTACTCCAAATTATAACATGCCCCCAACTCCGGTAACGAACTTAAACTCTGTCCATGAGATACCATTCCTCCTTACTCCTCCTCCTCCTACTACTACTCCTACTGCTACCACTATTACTAGTCCTTCCTATCAAAGTTCTCAACCTCTACTAATTCCATCTCAAGATATTACTCTATCTTCCGCTTTTACTAATGATAGCCAAATCCTATTAAATAATGCCCACAAAGCTAATCCACTAATAGGACCCGCGTATATTTTAAAAGCGAATATAAATTACAAAAACTACATATTAGAAGACAGAGAACTGATTTTAGATTCAGGTAGTAACAGTAGCCTCTGCCGGTACTCTTTCATTTGCGAAATGGAAGAGACATTTAACAAAAGAATCCCCAGTTCCGGCAAAAATTTGTCCAAGGTATAGAATTGTTAGACAAGACTAATCCCAAGACCAAGATTTGTCTAAAACTGAGAGATTCAAATTAACATAACATAAAGCAACAAAACATAAAACTGGTCTCCAAAAATGAAGCATCAACACATAAAATGATCCGAGACAAAAATTTACAGCCTCAAAAATAAAGTCTCAAAAATAAAATCTCCAAAATAAAACCTGGAAAGGAAAATACACTATATTAGGTATTTTCATCCATGGAATAGTAATTTATTATATTTCAATTTTTAAGTGATCTTTGAAAACTTGAATTTATATGATAAACTAAATATATCTGATAATTTCTTTTGGCAATGACAACATATTATGAAAACTACATGACTCTTTTATACATTAATAATAAAATAATTACACTGAAGACCTACCCTATTAATTGGTCAATTATCTGTGAGGGTTTTATGTGTCTTTTGAATGGAGAGATCTCCTACAAAAGAAGACATAAACTACTTTATAAACCTAAACATCATATATTAACTTTCATATATCAATAATTATTAGTCAAATAGATATTATTTTCTAACATCTTCATAACATAATCATACCTTATAAGTTCTGATATAATCCTATGAATTCTGATATAATCTTTAGTAAATTCCGATATAATATTATTTCAACAAAGTATATTCTGCAGACAGGTTTTATCATATATACATAACTGTTAGAAATTTCTAAAATTGCTGAAACATGTAAACAAACAAAGATATAAAACTGCATAAATAAAAAAAATAGGTAACTCTTCATGCACACATAATGCCTAATGTAACTTAGGCATACATTTGTGTGCATGTAATAAATAAACATAAAATAAATATTAACCTAACTTCAAATGAATGAAACCCATTTCTCTAATCATTATGACAATATTAATGAGACAAAACCAAATGCAGCATGATAAATTTGGTTTTGTGGGGGGTAAAAATGATCCCCCTTACATCCCCCCGCACCAAACCTATGCCCCCGCTACTAATCAATCATAATGATTTTCACGTGGCAACGATTTAGGCGGAGTGATGTAGGAGATACTTCCATAATTGCCTTTAATATCCTACAATAAATATTGAAAAATTATATAATATATCATATATATATATATTATATATATATATATATATATTAAGTATATATATATATATTATATATATAAATAATATATATATATTATATATATATATATATAATGTGTGTAAATGTATGTATGTTTTGTATATATTATATATATATATATATATATATATATATATATATATATATATTAGTTATATATATATATATATAAATATATAGATATATATATATATATTATAATATATATTTATGGTTTTTTTTATTAGTATTTCATATTTATTTATATACAAAAGCGCCGATAGCTCAGAAGTGTTAGAGCAACTCGCCAACGAAGAGGGTCCCAGGTTCGCAACTTTTTCGGGTGGAGAATGTGACGCTATTCTCTAATTGGGCTTTTGCTCTCCTGCTTCGGACGTTCCTCCGAGTACACCCCCTCCTTCATTAGGGCTCTGCCCGTGAGCGGTGGTGTTTATCTGTAAAAAAAAAAAAAAAAATGTTATATTTATATATTTATATATATATATATATATATATATATATTATATAATATATATATAATATATAAATATATATATATATATAATATATATATATTAAATCTATACTTGTTTAGAGCTTTCGATGTTGAGTACCCACATGTTACTATTATATTTTATTCATCATTTATTTACTGTACACATACATTTTGGTCTAGAATTTGGTGGTGCCACGTTTCCATAAATTAATGATATTATAACTTAGCTTAAGAAAAATTCTGTATAAAGAAAAAGAAATAAAAAATTGTTTGATTGTTGAATATTTATAATTTGCTAAAATCTCTCTATTTTCAAAAGCATTAATTAGATGATTTAATTCTGCTTAAAACATTCCTGCAGTCAACATCATTGCTTGAATTTTCTTTGTTGTAAGGTAAAGATATTTGTGATTACCGGAGCCGAAAGGCGCCCCTTTTTGGTCTGCTCGGCGTTCCGGTTCAACCCCGAAAAAAATTACTCGGCTACACCTTCAAAAAAAGAACATTTATTGCTCTGGCTCCACCCCCCAAAAAAAATTCGGCTCCGTCTCCACCCAAAACCTTGAAGGCTCCACAGCCCTATTTGTACTTATTTACATATAACTTTCGCATTAAGTTCTCTCGAACCTAAGTATTTTATCTAATGTTAAAATATATGGTAAAAAATATGATATTTAATAAATGGAATTAAAAGGTTTCGACATATTGTAGCACTATTTTTTACCACCGACAATTTTATTCCTCACGATTAAGTATTGCAATTACTAAATAGTAATTACCACTGCATATTTTAACGTGTTTAAACATTGTATTATTTACCACTATATATACCCACATTCACATAGTTTTTCATAACCTGGAATTTGATTCTCTAAATGTTACCCGCCTTCAGTGATAAAATATAAAAATCAGAGCAAATGTCAGGGCACAAAACTTGATAAAATGCAATGTTGGAAATAAATATTCGTCTGCTATTAAGAAAAAGTGGTGCTGACGTAATAAATGGTCAATATCCGATTATAATCTTAAAAGACGATCAAGGACTACAATATTATCTGATATTGAGATATCGGTCTATTCACTAGTAACACTCAATATCATTGTATAATATTGAAAATTTTACATCCAGAAATAAAAGAAACACTGTTTTCAAACATGATCTTTGCAACAATTACATATTTTTCCAAGTACAAGACCGAGCGTAAAACTTTTTACAAGTGAGTGGACTATGAAATTTTTGTGTTTTGCCCAGAATATTGTGTGTGTTCTTTTTATAGTCTCTAATAGCTGGAATTAATATGCGGAATGATATAGGCCACTCTGCCGCTAATACTGCAATTCCGCAAACATTTTTCAAATTTTCTGCAATTTATTTTGGTTATTCCGCAAATGCGGAATTGCGGACTCCCTCCTCATGATATAATATATATATATATATATATATATATATATATATATATTATATATAATATATTATATATATATATATATATTATATATATAATATATATATATATATATAATATAGGGAGATATTGATCATGCATCCATGGTGTCCCCATTGGCCAATTCGACTATCTATTCTGGTGTTGTTTTATTCTCGGAAATCGTTTTTTAAATAACGATACAGTCCTGGAATTGTTTTACCCTTTCTAATCCAGGCTGTGATACTTTGTATTATTTATTATATGTCTTCAATTATTGAAAACCCTTATAACAATTATCGATAATATAACAGTATTTCTTCTTTCTAGTACATCTTGTTATGATTTTTTGTATATAATATAATATAAACTTAATGATAAACATAGCACCAGGAGCACAGATGATACCAAAGATATAATTGTGCTAAACAGTTATATACACACGAAGTGATAAGCCTTTCTAGCTGTCTCAGAGGTCAGTGCTGCAAATTTATTTGATTTTATTAATTAATAACTAAGAATTGTAGTAATGTACAGATAGTAAACTTAACTCTTATTACAGTTTACTATCTTGTTGCTTGCTGGAAGGCCGTTGACATCATTAATCTCCATTTAAGAAAGACCCCTCTTGGATATATCAGGGTATGTTTCTTGATAGAATAAATATATGTGACTTCATTTAACTGTCAAATATGTAAATATAAATTATGGTCCAAATACCAATCATTGTTTATATTTGACAGGGTTCTAATACAGGGATTCATCCTGAATCCTTCAAGTTTCTAATTGTGGGCTGTTCCGATTTTGGGATTTTCTGATATTGGCATTCCATTCCTGAATCCTTCAGACATTCTAATCTTGGGATTCCTTCTTTTCTTTTTGGCTGATAATCTTAGTGAGATTCATTAGTGAATTTTTTCTCAGTGCTATTTTGAAGTTGGAATTCATCCTGAATCTTTCTTCTTGGAGTTGTTTCGGAGTTGTGGTTCATCTGGATCCCTCTCCCTGCCAATTCTAACGTTGGGATTTGGCCTGATTCCTTCCTCTTTAATAGTACTTCAGCATAGTTGTATTCTCCTGAATCATACTCACCACTTGAAACTATTCTCCAGCCCAATTCAGTTAAGTCATCATTTATTCACAATTGTTGAGTCTGGATTTCTTATTCCCTTGATTTTTATGCATGAGCAATATTTGGAAGCGTTCGGTTTCCACTCTCGATTCTGATCCTAGAGCTGTCTGTGCTCGTGTACATATTTTACACCTTGGAACCTTTAACTTGCCCTCCAAGGTGTATTAACTAATTCTATTTAATCATAATCTTTTATTTATATATTGTTGGGGTAGGACTGTGGTAAACATTAACTTTTGTCAGACCTCCCACCATATATTCTGAGCGATTTTAGTAAAGATAAAACTTTTTATGGAGTGTCACTATCCTTCATATTGATGCTTTATTGGTATTGTTACTCTTAATCTTCGAGACCTCTATCGGGTTAATCTTCGAGACCTCTATCGGGTTAATCTTCGAGAAAGCTCCGGGAAACGAGCTAAATAATTCTACATCTTCCTTTAGGTAAAAATCTTAGATTGTATCAACATTTTATATCAAAGTTCACAATCCTCCTCGAAAGTCATTCAAGTCAGCAGGCCGACGGAGTCCTGAAGACTAACTTCCTCCGTTACGGAGAAAATCTAATCTGCTCCGTATTACCCCTGATGGTGTCAGGTGGTTGCTGTGCTGACTAGACATTCAAACCACTATCTTTGAACATCACAAACCTAACATTGACGTAATCACCTATAAATTGACATTCGTAATCTTAAAATTCTTCGAACTTATCTACAAGAAAGAGCGGAGAGAGGTACCTCACCGTCGGGTACACTTGTTGGTCCCAGCGTACTTCCTCTCGCACATTAAAATAAATTAAGTGGCGCCCGAACAGGGAAACTCTGTTTGAGTTCCTGCGCTTGCGTGCACTAGACTCGTGACTCTCGTCACATTGGTCATATTTTTATTGTTTTGAAAGAATCATCGATTCTCTTCAGTTCTTTTCAAAGAAATCTTCTTTTTGTACTTATATTGGACAGATCGGAGTTTAGTTGGTAATGAACCCTCCATATACTTTGAATTCTTCTTTTGGAAATTTAAACAAAAGAAAATGTCAGAAAAACCTCAACCAAAAGACTTGGATACGAGCATAAATGCTGATAGCCAAGAAGCTGTGGACTTCGATCCCTCTCTTGCAGCTGTCGCATTAGATCCACGTGTAGAACAACGTCTCCGTGATGATCGTAATAAAAATAATGTAGGAATGAATGTAGGAATGAATGTGGAAAATAAAGACAGGGTAGAAGTTTCCAACTCTGACATACCCTTAGTTACCAACTCTGACTTATCTTTAGCTCCTAACTCTGACAAACCTTTCACTGAGCCTGAGATGAGTACTTTATTAACGAAACTCCATAAACAGGTATTAAGTGAAAGGCAATTGGATCAAGTAAGCGATACAGTCGGTAAGGTTGAACACAGAACGTTCCATGATCAAGTTCAGGGTATTCCACCTAAATTCGATTCCCATTATGTGCATATGCCTAAAAATACCACTTCTTTCTATGATCGTGAGTATAAACCTTCCTTAGTTTCCCAACCTCAACCACGATCAACGCCTTTTCTACATAATCCACCTAGCTATGTGGAAAATTCTAGAAATCAACTTCATTCTAATCCTAACCATAATCCTAATCTTATTCCTAATCCTAATCTTATTCCTAATCCTAATCTTATTCCTAATCCTAATCTTATGCCTACTCATAATTTTCTTCCTAAACCTCAACTTCTTCCTAATCCCAATCTTCGTCATGATTCTATACCCCCAGTAAATTACTTCACCCAACCTAAGTCTCTCTTTAGAACTCCCGATATGGGCAGAGACAATAGAGATTCTCTATCCCCTATCCATAGAGGAGAGGCTGACTTTTCTGGAAAGTATAATAAATTACTACAGCCTCAACGAGAACAAATTCCCTTGAATCAATATCCGGAGCACCAGATGTTTTCGACTGATTCTCAGTCGCATTCTGGTTATATTCCACAAGGATATTCCCAACGACTGCCTATGCGTCGTATTCCTGACGACGATGAACCTTCAATGTATTCAGGACCACACATGAAAAAGAGACTTGACATGCTGGAGGAAGCCATTGTGCTTCTTACTCAGTTACTCAAGAACTCTCAGAAGCTTAAGGTTGTGGATCCTGGAAAGTTTAAATACGAATCGGAACAAGATCTCTTAGTCTACCTGGCTGATTTTGAGGCTTATTGTAGTTTACACTACCCTAATGCCCATCACCAATGGTTAAGACTGCTTGGCCGACAGCTAGAAGGCAAATTCTTGAACATACACTGAGAGATCATCAAAGACAACCGTGAATACTTCTCTGTACGGGATAATCTTGTGTGTTGGTATCGTGATGAGGAACGAAAGAAAAAAGAATACAGAATACAGAAGTATCATGCCGCTCACCGATACCCTAACGAGAGCATCAAAATGTTTGCCCTTCGGTTGGAACGCCTAGCTAGTCAAGCATATCCTGGATATGATATGAGAGATCATGATTCCCTTAGAATAGCTTTTCTATGTAGTTTGCCTCCTTATGTTGAGATATTCGTCAGTCAATATATTAAAATGATGGAGTTGGACGGGTATAGTAGAGCTCCCTGGGAAAATATAGTGAATTTTGCGGACTCCTTAGATAGCGAGAATATCGCTTTCCCGAATTCCATTTCCCAAACTAATCCATTGGAGATCGACAAATCGACTTATGCCCAAAAGACCGCGATGAAAGTGAACCTAGACGAATCTTTGGAATCCGTTATCCGGATAAATACTGCACCCCCCGGATGGACTGAGGTTTTACATCAAAACGTCAAACAACAAAAACCTAAATCCAACAATGATCATCGGCCGGCTCCTAAGAAGAAAAGTAGTCCGCAAGAACGAAATAATGGTAGTCGATACTATCGTGACTCCACCAATAGTTACAAGAACCATGATAGTACAGTTCGTCCTGACCGTAATTCAACTTCTCGTCCTAAGGCTGATGAAAGGAGAAAGGTTTTGTGTAACTACTGCGAAAAAACAGGTCACTCCATGGAAGAGTGTTACAAATATCTGGGAGTATGCAGTTATTGCAAAAAGAAAGGTCACATCAGGGCCAATTGTCGATCTAGGAAGTCTCCTTCCTCTTCTTCTCCGAATATCAGAAAAGTAGTCTGTCCCTTCTGCGGTGGTCCTCACGCTGGGATGAGGTGTTCCCTTAGTGCTTCTCCCCAGTCCCATAATCATGACCACGAGCCTTCTTCCCTTAGAACTGTTCCCTTTGAAAAAGTATATTCCCGGTCGTATTCTTCAAATCAATCGACCAATCACAGGCCTCCATCGTCCAAACAAGTGGAACCATCCCTACCTGCAAGTAAAAATTTAAACCCTTGCTCTAATGATGAGGTGCGGTATGATCCCCCTTTAAACTCCTGGTCTCCCCGGACTTGAGTCCTCTGGTGGAGAGTAACCCTTTAATCGACTCAGTCAATGATGATGGAGGCACAGAAAATTTTAAACTTTCAGTATTATTTCCGAGAAATCTTCTGAACGAACTCCCTTACAAATAACTAAACCCTTAGAAAATCCCTTACGGACGATGGTAGTCCATTGTACTCCTTTCAAGGAGGACCCTCTGATTGTTTCAGTCGCTTTGGTTCCCAACAGCTCAGGCTTCTATAGTTGTATGGTGGACAGTGGAGCTGGAATTAGTTTAATCAGCACTGAAATGACCGAGGGGTACATGAAGAACTTACCCTTACGGCCTTCTGTAGATATACAGGTTAATGCCATCAGTGGTCTGGTTCCGAGAACATTCAGTACCTATTGACTTCTACACTGAATGTAATCTGTACTTCCCTGATAGTGAATTATGTATCTAAGCCCGTCATTTTGTTGGTAGTTCCGAATTTATGCCAGCTTCGCTAGTTTTAGGGGCTGTCGCTTTAAAAGAAAATGACCTTTCCCAGACTTAACTACGCGGGAATTAGTACATAGATCTAATGATTGTAATAGAATCCGTAGCTAAGGCTGAGAGTCTAAACAATCCCCTTTTATAAATCGTCACGGTTAATCCATAAATGTTCCACCAACCCCGTTTCCTGTCCAGTGGTGGATGTAAGTTTGTCCTTCATGCTGAAAGTCTCTGCTTTGGTAGGTTTTCATCAGAGGCCAATGGGATCCGTTGTACGCAATTCGACTGGTGTATTGGAATTTGCGAGATTCGTGTACAGATCGCGTCTATTCAATCTTCCGGATACACCTCAATTATGTTAAGGAAGGGTACTGTAGTATGTAGCTTTGTGTCTTTGGAAGAAGAAGATAATCTTCAAATTAATACTAAGGCCAGTAGAAAGGCGAATTCCGAAATCAACGCACGTATACCGTTGTTGTATAGAATCCACGCTTTCTTCAAAGCAGACGTAATGGGTTCCCCCATAAGTTGGAGGAGGAATTTGCTTTGGGCGGATATTCTATCTCTGACCTCGAAAAAGAACGATTAATCGCAGTGTTATTAAAACATAAATCGGCTCTCAGTTTCGGTGACCACGACGTTGGAGTGGCTACTAATATCACACACAATATCGAGGTAGAAACTGGTCGACCTGTGAGATTACCAGTACGTCGTTTTCAGGGTCCCTTGGCTCAAGAAATAGAAAACCAATGTCATGAACTGTTGGAGCAGGATATTATTAGACCTAGTAAATCCCCTTATTCAGCTCCTGTGGTTCCGGTCCGAAAACCTGACGGTAAGTTACGATTATGTATCGACTACCGGAAATTAAATAGTGTTACTAAGACCGATTCCTTCCCGTTACCTAACCTAATAGATATGATTTATAATATGTACGGTAATGTCTATTTTACAACAATAGATCTGGTCCGTGGATATTATCAAGTGTCAATGGAGCCCGAGAGTGTTGAAAAAACTGCTTTTTCCACCCCCTTTGCACAGTACGAATATTTAAAAATGCCCTTTGGTGTAAAAAATGGTCCAGCAACATTTCAACGTGGTATGATGTTGGCGTTGGAAGACTTGCCATGGTCCGAGGTTATGGTATATTATTTAGAAGATATTATCATTCTCAGTAAAAATATAGATGATCATCTAACCACCTTGGATCGTGTCCTTTCTGCACTAGAGAAAAACGGGTACAAACTTAAACCCAGTAAAACCCGGTTGTGTCGTACTGAGGTGGAATTCTTGGGTCACCATATATCCCGGAAAGGTATACTGCCCCTTCAGAAAAATCTCAAAGGAGCTTTAGAATTTCCTGTCCCCACTACGGTAAAACAATTACGCCAGTTTCTGGGAATGGTAAACTTTTATAGGCGACATATTCCAAATTGTTCTCAAATCAGTAAGCTTTATCATGCCAGACTGGTGGTAGATCCATTAAATGGACGCCGGAGTGTCAGCAGGCCTTTGATCAACTTAAGGAGGCCTTAGTAAATCCCACATTGTTAGGGTTCCCCGATTATAGTCCGGAGGTTTCTCCCATGGAGCTACATGTAGATGCTTCAGACTTCGGGGCGGGTGCTTGCCTTTCTCAAATCCAAGACGGAGAACGCAGGCCAATTGCTTTTATTTCTATGACCTTCAATGGGGCTCAGAGAAATTATGGAGTGATTGATAAAGAACTAACTGCTTTGCGTTGGGCTGTCAAATCCCTTAGACCTTTCCTCCGTGGTATAAAATTCATTATTTATACCGACCATATGCCACTCATCTATTTACAAA
Organism: Trachelipus rathkii; assembly: GCA_015478945.1. Taxonomy (NCBI): domain Eukaryota; kingdom Metazoa; phylum Arthropoda; class Malacostraca; order Isopoda; family Trachelipodidae; genus Trachelipus; species Trachelipus rathkii. The sequence goes on from JABUQX010026829.1 coordinate 22,150, forward strand.
ATATGAGTTTGGTTGATGGAAGGTTAGCTAGGACTATGGAAGAGCTCTATGAATATGACTTTGACATACGTCATATATCGGGCCCTAAAAATATAGTTGCCGATGCTCTCTCCCGATCTCCCGTAAATGATAATATAGAAGAACCCGCCGAAAATACTTCTTTGGATTTCATTCCTCCTGGGTTCTTTCCGATAGAAATCAGCGGAGGAGGAGACTCGTTATATAAGTGTTTTTCTCTTTACTTATATGGATCGGTCGAGAGACATTTAGAGGTAAGAGATGTTCTTATCGACGAGTTACAAAAGCATCCTGTAAAATATAAACTTCACAAGGTCAGTTGGTCCAAAAAAGACTCCGATTATTAAAACTTCCGGGTCAATTGCCAATACCAGAAGTTATAACTGCTTTTACGGATGTCTTTAAAGTTACGTTCACATATATTAAATGGCCTATAATAAACCTTTATATATGGAAATAACTGTTGGCTGGTGGTGAACCCTGTTATTTAAAATGCTTAGCCGGGGTTCACTATAACTATCTGCTAGTTACTTCTAGTAGTGAATAAACTTCATGTCGACTCCATTGGAGTATGTACCTTATTGAAGAAGGACCAGTCTTTTATAACCTTGTCTCGGGGTTATAAAATGACACACTTGTGTCCTGATACGAAGTAAATAAGCCTGGAGAATAAAAGTTGGCTTTGCTTCATTTGGTTGGAAAATGAAACTTCTGTCGTTCCCTTACTGACTGGAACGTAAATTTAAATTACTTGGCCAATCAAACTTATCAGTACATAGTTCTGATAAATTATCTGAAAAAAAATCTTATTCCTATCTTTCTTAATCTCTTAAGTAAACTTCCTTCTGAACTATTGTTCTATAACATCTTCATCTATCGAAGCTGTTTTGAATGTATGCTTTCTAGTGTGCCTGATCGTCAAACACTTTAACTAAGGTGACGAAAAAACCCTCCTGGTGTACCTGATTCTTGTAAAATTGATCTTTGTGTGTCTGGATTCTTCGTGTATGCTTGCAGACTAAAGATTAAAACTATAAACTAAAAATCAAAATAGTCTTGTGTAATAGAATTCCTCAAGTTATTTAACCACAAATGGTTAAATACGTATAAGGTATAAATACATACTGTCTAGTATATATTTATCAAACAAAATGCATATAATTATTAAATTATTATGTATAGAGTCATCGAAAACCGCCTACCTCACAAACTGATATATATATATATATATATTGAGCTGTATATATATATGTACCTATTGTACATATATATATACCAGTTCCTCGGTTCCAACGAGCCTGTCATGTTCATGACCGGTTGTGGGCCGGAGGAGCTTAAAACTTATTTTACAGATTTGTCCCGGTTCCTGAAGGAGATAATCCGATGTTCTCTGATCAATCTATAACTTGGATGAGTAAGACTCTCTCTCTTCAAATTAAATGGACCGGAGATTTCATAAGTATAACAAAGAAAGAAAATAGAAAGAATCAGGAAAAAGACTCCTAGATTGTTTCTATTTTCGAAATATAAACAAATATAATAATGAAAATAAATAAATTTTTCATCTATTATTGAGTGGTGTGTTTTCGACATGAACAATATGAACTTATCGAAGCTTCCTCTTATAGTGATGAGAATCCAGATATTAACAAAATTTTAAAAGAAATACAAATTTAAATTTTATATAATTAAATTGTTTTCTTTTTTTTAATATAACTCGTCAGTTTCTCAATAATTAATTTGTACTTCTGATTTTCCCAAATCATTAAGTTGCAGTTGAGAAATAGTCCCTTATTAAATAGGGTGGGGAAAAAAAAAATTGAAAAAAACCAAGTAGTTTACTCTACGTCATTTTTTTCGCTTCAAATATATTTTTAATATGTAAAAAAAAAAAATTATTCTAGACAATATTTTGCTTCTCAATGTTTTTTTTATAATTGGAATCCTTCCATGACTAAAATAACTGCCGATATTTTGATGTTTTTTCAGGAATTGACTCTACATAGTCAAGACAATCGATGAAACATCGTCTGTCGGATCTCCCAGAGTATCAGGAAGCAGACGAACAGTAATTTCATCATGCCATTGTAATGGCCGAGAGATCTTCTGATGACAATATGTTTCATCAATTATACCATCGATCTTTGAAGAAAAATTACTTAGGCTGCAGAAAGGTGAATACCCAATCCCCCAAGTTACTTCTACAGTCCTTTGGGCAAGCTATGTATGTGTCTAACCAACCAAGAACACATTAATCAGGATTGGGACACCAGTAGGCCAAACACGTTATGTCCATCTACAGTTGAATTGGTAAAAATCAAGATCTCTTATAGAAGAAAATACTAATGGACCGATAATAATACCGTCAGAGAGGCCGACATAATCGATGCTTGTTATAACAGCATTGTTAAGGGGAAGTACCTATTGTCACCCCTCATATATATCATATCAACCAGGAAACCTTTTACTTGATTCCTCTTGGTTGTAGGATAATATCAACAAGGAACCCTTTAACTTGATTTTCTTCGTTGTTAGAACCGTTTATTCTTAGAATCCCTAAAGAATAAATGTGAAAATTTATCTAAAAATTAACATTAAAATTGTATATAAACTTGTAAAAAAATATATCTTGTAAATATTCATAGCTTAGTAGAGAGTCCTGAGTATCCTTCCCTGCGCGCTGTTTCTATGCTCTTGCCTCTTCACTCCGTCTTTCTTCGAACGACGTGGAAAAATTGAGGTGGGGGTTTAGATTTAGTGGGGGAGGATATAAGGGAGATATTGATCATGCATCCATGGTGTCAATTGGCAATTCGCTATCTTATTCTGGTGTTGTTTATTCTCGGAAATGTTTTTTATAATACAGTCTGGAATTGTTTACCATTTCTAATCCAGGCTGTGATACTTTGTATTATTTATTATATGTATTCAATTATTGAAAACCCTTATAACAATTATCGATAATATAACAGTATTTCTTCTTTCTAGTACATCTTGTTATGATTTTTTGTATAATATAATATAAACTTAATGATAAACATAGCACCAGGAGCACAGATGATACCAAAGATATAATTGTGCTAAACAGTTATATACACACGAAGTGATAAGCCTTTCTAGCTGTCTCAGAGGTCAGTGCTGCAAATTTATTTGATTTTATTAATTAATAACTGTAAGATTTGTAGTAATGTACAGATAGTAAACTTAACTCTTATTACAGTTTACTATCTTGTGCTTGCTGGAAGGCCGTTGACATCATTAATCTCCATTTAAGAAAGACCCCTCTTGGATATATCAGGGTATGTTTCTTGATAGAATAAATATATGTGACTTCATTTAACTGTCAAATATGTAAATATAAATTATGGTCCAAATACCAATCATTGTTTATATTTGACAGGGTTCTAATACAGGGATCATCCTGAATCCTTCAAGTTTCTAATTGTGGGCTGTTCCGATTTTGGGATTTTGAGATTGGGATTCATCCTGAATCCTTCAACATTCTAATCTTGGGATTCCTTCTTTTCTTTTGGCTGATAATCTTGAGTGGGATTCCTTAGTGAATCTTTCCTCGGTGCTATTTTAAAGTTGGAATTCATCCTGAATCTTTCTTCTTGGAGTTGTTTCGGAGTTGTGGTTCGTCTGGATCCTTCTCCCTGCCAATTCTAACGTTGGGGTTCGGCCTGATTCCTTCCTCTTTAATAGTACTTCAGCATAGTTGTATTCTCCTGAATCATACTCAACACTTGGAACCATTCCCTCAGTCCAATTCAGTTAAGTCATCATTTATTCACAATTGTTGAGCCTGGATTTCTTATTCCCTTGATTTTTTATGCCTGAGCAAATTTTGGCAGCGTTCGGTTTCCACTCTCGATTCTGATCTAGAGCTGTCTGTGATCGTGACATATTTACACCTTGGAACCTTTTACTTGCCCTCCTAAGGTGTAATTAACTAATTCATTTAATCATAATCCTTATTTATATTTGTTGGGGTGGACTGCTGGTAAACATTAACTTTTGTCAGACCTCCCCACCATATATTCTGAGCGATTTAGTAAAGATAAAACTTTTTATGGAGTGTCACTATCCCTTCATATTGATGCTTTATTTGATATTATTATATCTTAATCTTCGAGACCTCTATCGGGTTAATCTTCAAGACCTCTATCGGTTTTAATCCTCGAGAAAGCTCTCGCGGAAACGAGCTAAATAATTCTACATCTTCCTTTAGGTAAAAATTTTAGATTGTATCAACATTTTATATCAAAGTTCACAATCCTCCTCGAAAGTCATTCAAGTCAGCAGGCCGACGGAGTCCTGAAGACTAACTTCCTCCGTTACGGAGAAAATCTAATCTGCTCCGTATTACCCCTGATGGTGTAAGGTGGTTGCTGTGCTGACTAGACATTCAAACCACTATCTTTGAACATCACAAACCTAACATTGACGTAATCATCTATAAATCGACATTCGTAATCTTAAAATTCTTCGAACTTATCTACAAGAAAGAGCGGAGAGAGGTACCTCACCGTCGGGTACACTTGTTGATCCCAGCGTACTTCCTCTCCGCCACATATATATATATATATATATATATATATATATATATATATATATATATATATCTATATATCTAAATATATATGTTATACATTATATACTATACCAATTATATATAGTATATCTTAAATATATATTATAGTATGTTACCTAATGTAACCCACCTGTTTTGGTTACGTAAAAATAGCCCACTCTGTATCTCCGTATATATGAGGCGTAGAACCAAAAAATTTGGTGCACCTATTAATCCCATCGAGTATGAGTGAAAAAAGGTGTTATAATTGTTCGAAGTTGATTTTTTGAATTTTGGGAAATTTTTGAAAATTTTCAGAATTTTCACACAATTTAAAGGGACTTGGAGTGAATTTTTGGGACTTTTGCAGCCAATGCTGCATTAAGAACTCTGTAAATTATGTTAATATTTAATTAAATTATGTTAGTCCCATCTTTCATCTCATCCCACAGCAAATTTCATAAAATTTTATGCAACCCTTCAAACACACACATACCTTCCACAAAGTTTACCTCAAATATAGCCACTTGGTATGATAAGAAAGTAGCCCACTTTTCCAAATTATAATTGAAAAATTTGCATTTATATGGGCTATAACCTTCTAAAAAAATGTTATATGGTTTTTTTTTTTAATTTTTTAGGTGTGGGGTAAAAAAAAAAAAAAAAAAAAAAAAAAATGTAATGTTAAAATAACCCAAAAGTGCAAAATGTTATGCAAAAATAACCCACATAAAAAGTAGTCTAGGACCTTACATGAGCCCTCAACGAACGTAATTGAAAGTAGGCTCAGTGGAATGATTCATAATGAAACACTCATGAAAGTAGCTGGAAACATGGAAAGTAGCTAGGAAAGTAGCCTGGAAATACAGGAAAAGTAGCTCCAGGAAAGTGAGTAGTTGAAGTGATGAAGTCAATACGGAAAAATTGCTCAGAAGGTACATGAGCATCAGGAAGTCATGAAAACAGCTAGAAGCATTGAATAGTAGCTTGGAAAGTAGCTGGAACAGGAAAGTAGCTTGGAAAAGTAGCTGGAACATGGAAAGTTAAGCTCAGAAAAAGTAGTTTTGAGTGATGACATCATACTGAAAACGCTCAGGAAAAAACATGAGCACTCAAGAATGTACATGAAAACAGCTAAAAGCATTGAAAGTAGCTTGGAAAGTAGCTGGAAACATGGAAAGTAGTTCAGGAAAGTAGTAGCTGAGTGAGGACGTCATACGGAAAATGCTCAGGAAGGTACATGAGCACTCAGGAACATTCATGAAAACAGCTAGAAGCATTGAAAGTAGCTTGGAAAGTAGCTGGAAACATGGAAAGTAGCTCAGGAAAGTAGCTGAGTGATGACATCATACAGAAAACGCTCAGGAAAGTAGCTGAGTGATGACATCATACAGAAAACGCTCAGGAAAGTACTGAAAACAGCTAGAAGCATTGAAATAACTGGAACGATGGGAAAGTAGCTAAGTGATACAATCATATGTGAAAAGCTGGGGGAAAGTACTGGAAGGAGGAAAGCTTGGAAAGTAGCTGAGTGGTGTGATGTCATAGTATTGGAAGATAGAACATAGGGTGGTAGGGGTGGCAGTGGGTTAAAAAATCTCATGAAAGTACATGAGCACTCAGGAACATACATGAAAGTAGCTCAGGAAAGTAGCTGAGCCTCACAAACGTACATGAGGTATGACATCATAGTCTAAAAGGCAATGACATCATACGAAAAACAGCTCAGGAATATACGTGAAATAAGGAAAGTAGCTGGAAAGTACCTCAGGAAAGTAGGCCAGCATTGGAAAGTACCCACGAACGCAGGTGGGGTGCTAGAAAGTAAAAGAAACAAAAGTCTGCATACAATTAACCAGCTCCAACAACATACATAATTCATTTATTTTAAGGTAAATAAAATTTTGATTTTCTTGTTTTAAATTTGATGTTTTTTTTGTTTTTTTTTAAATTTTTTTTCTTTATTTTCATTTATATTTAATTAAAATAATGTGTAACATACTTCTAATAACTAATAACAGCATATTGCCACTCTAGAGAGGGTTTTTGGGGATGGGTTATTTTTGTCATACAAGTGGGCTACATTTGCAAACGGCGGGTTATTTTTATTTTTATTTTTTGGTCTAAATAATTACAAAAGTTTTAAAGCCAAATAAATTTTTTTTACTGGGTTATATAGCCTAGGCCTAGCCGTTGTAAGAAATGATTATAAAAGTAAGATATGCAAAATAATTTAATAGTTATAGCCGAAATATGAAAAATGGGTTATTTTTAGGTAACAGTAACTTATATATATATAATATTATATATATATTATATATATTATATATATATATATATAAGGTATATATTTTTATATAATATATATAATATTATATATATATATACTATATATATATACATATATATATATACTATATATTATATATATATATGGTATGCGTTCGCTACTCTCTAAGCTACCTTTCCTTGGATTTCCCTCTACGCTTTTGCTTCTCTTGTCTAGTTTTCTCCGATCGTTCCATTTCAGCTCTTGGTGATGGAGCAACCTCTATCCTCCTCTCTTATCAATTGTGGTGTTCCTCAGGTTTCTTTCTTATCTCCCAACTTTTATCCTAACCTTTTCATCAGCGATCTTCTTGCGTGCACTTCTAATCTGTTCACTCTATGCCATGACTCAATTCTCGATTCTTCCATGATTTCAATTGTGCTCTCCTCGTTTGTATCTAGAGTGTGGCCTCTCGTCTACAGCTTTCTGATTCAATGCTCTGCCGGCTCTGGTCGGGATTTCTCAGTGGGTAACAGTAATCTTGTGAAGTTCAACTCTTTGAAAACCCAACTTTCTACAAATCTCCCCTCTCTAAAACACCTCCCAACTTTCAATCCCTTTGACGGCTCTAATGTCTTACCGTAAACAACATAAACATTTTCTTGGAAAAAACATAAATAGTGAATTGTCTTGGAAGACCTCATCATACATCGGTTGCTAAAATCGGCTCTCAAAAAAGCTGGAATTCTGTTCAGATTGCGTGAAATTTTTTCTTCTGCTCAGATACTTCCAGTTATCATAAAAGGTCTTATTCGCCACTGTTATGGAATTCTGTCCGCCAACAATTTGGGGTGGAATCCGGTTTCCACCTCCCTTTTGGATAGAGTTTAAGCTAAGGCTAAGAGGCTTATAAACTGTCCAATACTTTCTGACTCCTTGACCCTCTTTCTCTGCGTCGTGACGTTGCTGCCCTATCTCTTTTCTATATAGATATTATACAACGGCAGGTGCTCGAGAGAAATGGACCTCTCGCATTCCTCCACCGATGCGTCACCCTCGTAACACAAGAGGTGGCTTGTTTCTTTGCATGAAAAATTGTGTGAATATTGAGACTCAAAGGCTCACTCGTTGTGGTGCCTATTTCTTTCCAGCCACATCTGTTTTTTGGCGGGAACTCCTGTGGGCCGTTCTTCTATTTTCCCTGCAATATTCAACTCTTCCTCTATTTAAGTCCGCGTCTGCGCCCACCTGAATGAATGGCGTTAGGCAAGGGACCAGGTGGGTTTATCTTTCATTTATTTTATTTTTGTTTTTCTTTTTGTAATTTTTTATTTATTTCCTTATTTTTTTGCCCCTCCTTTTGGAAAGGGCCCTGCCGTGAGTGGTGGTATCATGTTATTTATATATTATATATAATATAGTATATAATATATTATATATATATATATATATATATATATATATATATATATATATAATATATATATATATATATATATATATAATATATTATATACATACCGTACATATATACGTGTCATATATATAACAGACTGCCGGATTACTCCGACGGATTATCCGGCCGGATATCGGTATCCGGTTTTAAACTCCCAGCCGGATAATCCGGTATCCGGCTATCCGGCTAATTCACTATCCGGCCCATCCCTAGTAAAAATGATCCCCCTTACAACGGATGAGCCCCGGGATGTGGGGCCATGCCATACCTTTCCGCTTACCATATACCACCTGTCACTGACATAAACTATATTTTAATATATTTTCCCAAAATACGGGTCAAGATGGCTCGAACTCCCATTAATCTATGTCTGAGTCAAGGATTATAACTAATACATGACCCCAGTTTATATCATAGTCCGTACATATCTGAGTTAAATACGTTTTTAATAATAATAATAATGAACAAATAGGCATTTGTTTTATCAGAACGCCATAAAACCAGAGTTCAGAAAAATGTCCACCGGCGACCTTTTCCTTTTCTGAGCTTCAACATATACATAAACACATACTTTACTTTTAAGTCATAATCGGGTGTTTATATATATATAATATATAATATTATTATATATAATATATATATATATTATATATTATATATATCATAGTATAATAATAATAATAATAATATATAGATATATATATATATATATTATATATATATATATATATATATATATACGTAAAACGGGGCAATTCGGGTTCCGTGTTTTTGTTATGGGTGTCATATTCGGACCAACGTGGGGCATTCGGTTCCAGTGGCTCAAAAATAGCCTATATGATGAAAATATATCCTTTAACGAATGTAAATATGTTTTTTTTATGTCTTCGTTATTAATTTTTATGAAACCTTTAATTTAAGTCCATAATTTTGTGATTGTTTTTTTTTTTTCTGAGCACTATAAATCGGGTAAATTTAGGCTTTATTGTAAGATCATACGGTCAAAAATAATCTGTACACTTATTGGTACCGAAGATTAGTACATTAAAATAGTTCCATACCTTCAATGCAATTCGTGAGAGCATTCAAGGCAAGAGATAAATATGTTTTATTATAAAGAAATTGTAACATGGGGCATTCGTCCAGGTTAAAAATTTGCGTGGGCAAATTCGGTCACATTGAAATCACCATTAAATTAAATTTTTTAATAATCTTTTACAAAAAGATGTCCAAAATATAATGTTTAAAATAATTTTTACACTTTTACAGCAAAATAGGTAGGTAAAGTTTTTTCAAACATAGGCTAAAATTAACATGTACAATTTTTTTTCAGCAAGATGGTTTCACACTTAAGCAAAGTACACGGCAGGGATAACTCTCTGATGATGTTGCCAAGAACTTAAGCAGTTTTCGTTCTTGGCATGGGTTCTTACGAACGTAATATTGCCTACCTCGAGTTATGCATTCGTTTTGGTCAAACAGCGTTGCGTTCGTTTTTGTCAAACAGCGCAAAATCGTAAAAGAAACGCTCACCAAACGGTAAGAATTTCCTTAATTCTGCTGTAATATAAAATAAAAAGAAATTTTCAAATTTAAAAAAAAAGAATTTTTTAAACAGTTACAGTTCCGTTTTTGTCAAAACAGCGCCAAACTCGTAAGAAAAAACGCTCACGAAACGTAAAGAATTCCTTAATTCTGTGAATATAGAATACACAACAAGAATTAAGGAAATTCCTTACGTTTGTGGAGTATTTTTTACGTTTGCGGTTTGACAAAACGAAACGCAAAACTGCGAACATTTTATTAGTTTTCAAACCAATTTCTTAAAATAATATTGTAATATACCATTATGTTAAAAGAGAGACCTAAAGCGCTTGAGCTTGTGTTCATTTTTGTCAAACAGCGTTGCGTTCATTTTGTTCAACATCGGCCAAAATGGGTTGGAAAAACGCTTCACCAAAACTAAAGAATTTCCTTAATTCTGTATATTACAGAATAAAAAAGAATAGCACTTAACAGAATTAAGGAAATTCCTGAACGTTAGCGAGCCTTTTTTTTACGATTTTGCAGTTTGACAAAAACGAAAGCAAACTCAAACATTTTATTACGTTTTTTATTACGTTTTCAAACCCAATTTCTTTAAAAATAATATTGTAATACCATTATGTTTAAAAATGAAAACTGACTATCATAGTTTAATTAAATAAAACACTTTTAATGAGTGATCTTAGGGAATGTGAAAATTTGGAAGTGGACCCGATTGCCCGCACCCCAAATCGTGGGGCATTCGGTCCAACCGTTACTTATCGCCTTCTAACATTAATCCTATATTATATAATACAATACAATCATCGTCCAGGCTGACCCCAACGGTAACATTAACATAATAAAAAAAATTTCGAAAAAATAAAATAAATAAGTCTCCATAAAACTTAGCATTTTGAGTACCCCTGATTTGGACCGATTTCCCCCATTTTACGGTATATATATATATTATATATATAATATATATATATATATATATATATATAATATTATATTATATATTTATTATAATATATATATAATATATATATATAGTATATATATTATAATTAGTGTTTGCTCCGGTACGATACAAGCATTCACCATTTTTTTCAACAACCGATAAAGAATTTTTGCAGATACCCAATACCGATACTTTTATCCCTATATATCGGTAAATAATATATATATATAATATATATATATATATATTATTAATATATATATATAATATATATAATAAAGATATATATATATCTAAATATATATATAAAAGTTATATAAATAAATATATATATATTTTAAAGTTGTTAGCCATCACTCACGGGCCGAGGTCTATTCAAGAATGGGTGTTGTACGCTCAAAAGTTCCACCAACTAACTATAAATTACGCAGGATCAAGCGCACAGACGCAGGCATTTACAATAGTGAGGGAGATTAAATAGCAAGGAACATAGAAGGAGTAGTAAGAACTCCACAGAAAGAGGTGTCAGGAAGAAGGAAGCACCTGCAGCTGACTAGCCTAGCAGTTCAAATATTCAACACAAATTCATGTGCAGAATCAGCACCCCTTGTGTTACGAGGGCGTCGTAAAGTGGTACGCGAGTGATAAGTTCCCTCGAGCACCGGCCACTGCGGTACCTATAGAATAGAGATATGAAAGCAGTACTATATACAAAGGTGGATGAGGCCCTTGATAATGGAGTAACTGAGAAGAGGAAAAAGAGTCTCGCAGTCTAACAGAACTCCAGTTTCTTTGAGGCCTCCCCAGCAACCGTTGTATGTGAGGTTTCCAAGACATTTTTTTGTATTATGTTAAAGGCATAAATGTTTATATTTCAGCAGAGAGAGGCCAAGAGAACCGTGAAAGTAGGTAGGAAAAGTTAGAAGATGCTTTAGAGAGGAAAATTTGTAAAGTTGGGTTTTTTAAAGAATGAATTTCACAAGGTTGAGCGACCCCACCCGGAATTCTATCCAGATCAGCGGAATAGAATCGGAAAGATTAAGACGAGAGGCAATTCTAGAAGTAAAGGGGAAGTAGAATTGGAAATGAGTTGAAAAATGAAGAGTTCATATGGGTGATAGAGTTAGATGTGCAGGTGACGAAAGATCATTACTGAAAAGTAGGAATAAGTAGAGATAAGACAGAACCGCTGAGGAACCCACTATTAAAGAAAAGAAGTCGCCCTATAACAAACCCGATATTGAGCGATTGAAAGAAAACTTGACATAAGTAAGAAAAAGAAGAAAAGTAAAACAAGAGGAGAACCTTGGAGAGCAGTGACACAATACCATACCCGTCAATGTTTGGATTTTTTCCGCGCCACCTACATCGAGTCTCTCCCCGTTAAGTTCCTAATGGGCGGCAAACCCTAAATCTGTAAGATAGGAAAGTATATCATCACCAGTAGACCTCGAGCGCCGAAAGCCGTACTGGCGATCGGATAGAAGTGAATGAGATTCTAGATGATCTAAGAAATGGGAGTTGAGAAGGGTTTCCAAAGATCTTAGATAGAATACAAGTGAGAGCCTACTAGGGCGATAGGTTTTTAGAAAAGATCAGAGCCGTCTTCTTTTTTTTCGAAATAGGTTGGGCATGTGCGTGCTTCCAACATGTGGGCAAGTGTTAGTAATTGGAAGCATAGAGAATCATAGTTGAGCGAGGGGCGGGGTCAAAGCACGGAAGCACCACTCCTTCAAAACTCTGGGAGGAACGACATCCGGGCCACTTGCCTTCCTAATGTTCATAGATTTCATACATATCAGAAGCTCATGCACCTGATCAAATGTAATCATAGGCAAAGCGCATAGGCACCTGAAGAGGAGGAGGAAAGAGGAAATGCCAGAATCACCAGGGTTGGAGTTAGAGGAAAATAGGAAGGCCGAAGAGATTGGCCCTTTTCAGTTAGAATTAGCACAGAACCATAAGATCGAATAAGAGGGGGAAAGACAGATTTACAGTTGCTAGAGGTTTGTTTTGCAAGAGGCCAGAAAGATTTTGTCAGTAGGAAACTATATTATATATATATATACGGTAATACTAATATATATAATATATATAATTATATATATATTTTATATTATATCTATATATTATATATAATATTATATATAATATATATATATATAATTGATATAAATATAATATATATATATATATTATATAATATACCGTATACAATATATATATTATATATTATTATATATATATATATATATATATATATATATATATATATAAATGATATATATATATATTAATATATTATTTATAATATATATATATATATATATATTATATATATATATATATATATATATAATATTACAGGAGTTGTAAAAGAACTTTTACACTCCTTTGAAGCGGAAGAAGGTCCTGCAATAATAGATCTTTACAGAGAAGCTAGGGAAAGGAATGATTATTAATTTCATCAATAAAACATTCTTATCAATATTAATTTTACCTGCTAGTATATATTCACTAGAAAGGATGATGATATCAGCGGCTATGAACGAGAAGGCAATGATCTTGAGATTATAAAAGCTTTTTAAATCCTACGACCAGAGGTTATCGCTGGACTTTGACCTTCTGTTCAGGTTGCACCGTTTTGAGTGATGGGGATCGTAATTATGTGGTATGATTAAAAGACGTGAAGTAATATGAAGAAGGGTTGAAATAAAAAGAAGGAAAAAGGAAGAGTTTTAATTTTTTTTTTTGATTTTTAAATGATTTTATAAGGACAAAGGTTGAACTTGGATGTCCTGAGGGTTTATTGGACAAACAACGTCCCATAGGAACAATGATTAAGAATAATGACGACTAAGAAATGTATGCAATCAGTCGTATGGAGAATTAACAATAACATATATGCATAAATATATCTAGAACAAAAATAACATCTATATGAAAGAAATTTCACAATTAATGGTGAAAGAACGCAAAACAAAACTTGAAAGATGAACTCAATAACAAATAAGGAATGAAGCAAAAGTATCCCAATCATCATTGGGATGACATAGTACCATATTTAAACGATATATCCCGGGACTAAAATTGATATGTAGCCCAGAATTAAAACCTAGAAAAATGGAAAAAACTTGAAATGTCATCTTAGACTTAAGTTATCAATTTCATCGTATTACATAGTACGTTTTATTTTCTTTTACTTACACCAATTGGTTTTTTTTCTTAGCTTAACGAAGTTTTAATTATGAGTTTATTACGACGGAGTATGTTATCCCATGAAAGAACAGCAATATGGAACTGCAATATGAAAAGTACTTATGTGACGTAATATAATGGTTAATTATCCTTATACTATATGCTCATGTAATTTAACTAAATATGGACTTGTGCTTAGAAAACAATTAGAACTAACCTTATAGATCAGCCGAATTATAATTAATTAGGAATATTTAATAGAGAAATTATATTGAGTAAAGAGAACGTGTCTCATATAATACAACAAATAACTAAAAAATAGGAAATTCATATAATGATGTGTATAATGAAGTATTTTAAAATTTAAACAATTAAACAAGAGTCAGAGTTGAAGACTTACTGGTATGTTTTTAAGTCAGAGTTGGAAAACACAATGTAATCAGAGTTGGAAACACAATGGAAGTCAGAGTTGGAAAAGAATAACTTATCCATAACAATATACCTTTTTGCACTTAAATTACCAAGAATAAGAATCGTTTATGAAATGTAGTATTTAAAGAACTTATGCTAGGAATGAATGTAGACACCCCTATATATATATATATATATATATATATAATATAATATATATATATATATTATAATATATATATATATATATATATATATATATATATATTATATTACTATATATATATATATATAGATATGTAATTCCGGTACTTTATATTTGGTAATCTTTTTAATATTATAAAATATATATAGACATATATATATATATATTATAATATATATATATATATATATATAATATATAATATATATATATATATATATAACTATATTTATCCGTAATTATATTATATATATATAATATAATATATATATATATATATATTATTATATATATATTAATAATATATATATATAATATTATATATATATATATATAATATATATATATTTATAATATATTATAATTATATAATATTATATTATATACGGTATATATATTTATATATATATATATAGATATATAACTAATATATATATATTATTAATATATTATATATATTATATTATATATAATATATATATATATATATATATATAATATATTATATCACAAATATAAATATATTAATATAGACCGTTTTTCGTCATTTGTTCTTATGCAACGGTAGATGCTTACACAGTTTTAGCAAGAATTCATGAAAAACGACTGCGATTTCCTTAGAGTTGCTTTTGTTTACAAAACAATTGAAATGGACCCATCGATTGGAATAAACAGAAATAAAAACATAACATATGGTTTATATTACAATAATTGATCACTATTGTGATGGAGTTTAGAGATTTGGAAGTCACTATATTAAAGTTTTATTTTATTGAATGAAACATTCATAAAATTCAAACGGACCTACTACTGTCGCATAATTGTTTTGTTACATTTTTGCGTAAGCGCGTCTAAATTTAAATTTTTTTATGATTTGTGCATAGTTTTGACAAATATGAATGCAAACTCGAGCATTTCTTAAGTTTCGTAAGCACAAATGCAAAAAACGAAAACGACTTTATAATACAGCAGTTATCGTTTTTGCATTTGTGCTTATGAAACTTAAGAAATGCTCGAGTTTTCGTTCATTTTTGTCAAACTTATTACAAAATCGTAAGAAATGCCGAATTTAGGACGTGCTTACGCAAAAATGTAAACAAACAATATGGCGTTGTGGTAGGCCCGTTTGAATTGATGAATGCTTTATTCAATAAAATCAGCTATAAATATAATTTCCTCTAAATAGATAAACTCCATCACAATAGTAGTCAATTGTTTTGTAATATAAACCATTTGTTATGTTTTTTATTTCAGTTTATTCCAAATCGATGGGCTCCATCACAATAGCTTATTCCAATTGTTTGTAAGCAAAAGTAAATTTCGTAAAAAATCGCTTTCGGTTTTGCATAAAATTCGTGCTAAAACTGTGTAAGCATATCTTACTGAGCGTGAGTAAGCACAAATGAATGACAAAAGCGAAAACGGTCTAGGTCAGGTAGATCAGGAAATTATTGAACAAATTGCGGATATGCTCTTCAAAATTCAAAATTTTCAACAGCTGTTTTCGAAAGAAAGTCAAGCTACATTTTATACGTCGAAATGTAAGAAAATGTTGGATTGATTCCTAAACATTCTGATTTTTTTTTTTTTTTTTTTTTTTTTTTTAATTTTTGTTGTAGGCCAATTCTTTATGGCTTTTTGAAAATAACGTAACTAAATATTTTTTATAAAAAATATTAGGAGTTTTCCTTCAAAATTTTTTTTTACCACAATAAATACTAAAAGTATTTGTGATAATAAAAATAAACTTTTGTTACCTAGCAAGAAAAACATAATTTGTTTTAAGTTTTGGCGGCAACATTTCCAGCGAAAACTAGTGGCACCATATGCAAGATGGTCCAAAAATTAAAATAACATTGAATTGAAGTACTATAATTTAATATATATATATATACTATATATATAATAATATATATAATTATATATATATATATATATAATAATATATATATATAATATATATATATATATATATATATATATATAATATATATATATAATATATATATATATTTTTTTATATATTTTTTACAGTTAACACCACCACTCACGGGCAAAGCCCTCATCTGGGGGGGGGTGTGCTCAATTTTTGTTTGAGCAGACGGAGCCAAGAAGAGAGTAACACACACTCAGACGTCGACCAAGTGACACCCTGGGTCCTTTCGCTTCGTTGGGCCGAGTTGCTCTAACAGCTTGAGCTACGGAACGCCATTTTGTGCTTGAATCCATTCCTTCTTGACTTATACGAGCCGACTCCATCGAATGTGTATTCTTCTTAATCTTTCTTATATAAAATAAATAAATCAAATGAATGTTGGTCCATGTATTAATTTAATTAACTTTTGTTATATCAAAAAGAATCAAGATTAAAATTTGGTGCTCCTCCGTTATATTAAAATAGATTTTAATTTCTTAATTTTGTTTAAATTTTATAAAATTTTGTAATTACTATTTCTAAAAAGTTTCTTCACAGTCTGAACAAATGTTCTCACAGGAACCATCTCCTTCATCAGCACTCAAACTTCAAATCCCTCGTTGCAAGCTCTTGTGTTTTTGGTACTCCCTTTCTCTTATTTCCCCTTTTTTTTCTTTTCTTTTTCCTTTTTCTTCTTGTCTTTTCTTTTTCCACCCTCTTTTAATGCGTCCGTTCTCCACCTCTGTCGCTCATATATATATATATAATATAATATTATATATATTATATATATATAAGATTTAGATACAATTTTTATAATTTACTATATTTTCTTATTCATATCTTTCTTCCTTTATTATATAATATTATATATATATATATATATATATATAATATATATATATATATATATATTATAATATATATATATTATATATATATATATATATATATATATATATATAATATATTATATATATATAATATTATATATTATATTATATATTATAATATATATATATATATATTAGGATGTACCCGATAGTATCGGTATCGGCAGTATCACCATTTTTGGGGGTATCAGTATCGGTATCGGTATTGAATTTGGCCGATACTTCTTACTTTTGGGGTGAAGAATTATGAGAAACTTAAGATTCAATAATAAATCTAGTTTCGCTATATAAAAGGGAGTGATGACGATGAATCGTCACGTCATCAGGAAATCAGCATTATGTATGCATTATTATTATTTCAGCATTATTTTCATTATTAATCAAGAGAAATTATTATTAATAAAGAAATTATATTATAATTATTA
>JABUQX010026830.1:0-5000 GCA_015478945.1 Trachelipus rathkii
ACAGTGACCCCCGCGCCTATAGGCGAGAATTCGTTGAAAAGCTAAATTTTTTTTTTTTTTATATTATTATCATTCGGAGGGTAGTCTTAAGACTACCCTCTTTAAAATAAAAATAATATAAAATTTTTATTAAATTTTTAATCTTATTTTTCTATAATGTTACGTTAAATTATAACGAGGGTGGGATAAATTTTATTTTTTTATAAATAATTACGTTAAATTATAAACGAGGTGGGATACGCTGTGGCCTCCACCTTCTCGATATTACGTTAAATTATAAACGAGGTGGGATACGCTGTGGCCTCCACCTTCTCATTAAACTATAATCAACAACGTTAAACTTAAAAATTTTTAAATAATATAATTATTTAAATTTTTCCTTAACTCTAACTTACAACTAACATGCATTATTTTTTATATTTTTTAAATTTTTCCTTAACTCTAACTTACAACTAACATGCAATATTTTTTATATTTTTTAAATTTTTCCTTAACTCTAACTTACAACTAACATGCAATATTTTTTATATTTTTTAAATTTTTCCTTAACTCTAACATACAACTAAAATGTAATCTATTGTTGGCGCCAACTAACTTATTATATAATGTCCTAAAGCTAATGTGTTTATATTGTTTTCTAATATATATCGTTTATCATCATTTCTCGATAATGCTATTTTATTTACTTGTGTGGTATACAAATCATGTTTTTTACTTCGTATTAAATTTAGTTTCCTATATAGAGTTTCTTCCATAAATAATACTTTTTTATAGTCATCAATGTTAATCGTTTGATTGATAACGCTTTTCTTTACTCCCTTCGCTTTTTTAATTTCTTTATTTTCTAATGTTTTATAAGCATATAATTTTGCTCTTAGTCCTACAAATTCTGTTATCAGTTTTCCAGCTGTTTCATCTTTCATTTTACCCAATACCTTTTTATTTTTTTCTGAATATAATTTATGTTCTTTTGGATAATCAGATGTATCAAACAGTTTTATATTCCTTTTCATATCTTTATATATATCATTCGTTTCTACATAATAGCATAATGAATCTGTATCTGTAAATAATAATTTTGCTTTTTCATTATATTTATTTTTTATATGATTATAATGAAAGTCATACATTAAAGTTTTACTTAACTCTAAAATAGACATTCCTACATAAATAGGTTTATCAAATCTTAGTTTAGTTTTTTTCATATGACAAGCTATTAAATTTTCTGAAAATATTTTAAATGATTCAAAATTTGGTTTATTTACTAATTTTTGAGCTTGCTCTTCATTTTTAACTAATCGTACATCAACTCTATTTCTTATGTTTTCCATCGTTTTACCAAACACCGAGTTGTTCATTAATTTATAGAAATCTTTTTCAAATTCATTCTTCGCTTCCTTTCTCTTTCTCGTGTTAAGATCAATGTATGATTTCATCCAATCGCTCTGATTAAATTCTAATATTCTATGTATTTTCGTTAGTTTCAATCCTAAATTCAAACACTGTTTTAAATTTCTATAGTGTATGATATATTTTTCTTTATTATTCAAGTTTGGAACTAATTTTGAAACTTTATCTAATTTTATATTTTCTGCTGCTAAGGGGTAATCGTTATGTAAATTGTGTAGTTCTTTAGGATATTCCAAATCAACTTCTAAAATATATCCTTTTTTAGATTCATCACTGATATCCAAAACATCAAAATCGTTAATGTTTTTCATCCATTTAAAATTTCCTGTTGGCAAATACTGAGACATTGCCCAGCCATATAAATTATTAGCATCTAAATAAGTGATATAACTATGCGGTTTATTTTTATCATAACTTTCTTGAATATATGGATTATTAGCTTTCGCATATCTATGTGTTATAGTACTGATTCCTCCTCTAATACCCTTTTCTATCATTAACAACATATCCGGATCTTTTAATAAATCTAATTTTACTTTAGTTTCTTTTAATAATGCATCCCAAGATAACCCTGGAGATGTAAAATAACGTGCTGGATCTAATTTATAAGTATCTAAACAAGTTGTTCTAAAATTTTCAAACACATCCGCTAATAATAATGTATCAGATTGTAAGTATAACATATGGTAATCTTTAAATGTTTTACAATTAAATTTTGTCCAGATAGTCTGCGCATGTTTGTAGTCCTCGTTTGTTATATCTTCATTATTCAAAATATTATAAAATTTCTCTTTTTTAGGCAATTTTTCATGATTAAATTTTGCTATATCATCCATCCAGTCGTATGGATAAATTCCTTTACGTTTTAGTAGCTGAAACTGTTCATCTTGATAATATTTGTATAAATTCTTTAAATTTTCATTTTCTAAATTTGATGCCAGTTTAGCTAGGGACGATGACATAAATCTAAAACTATCGAGGAATCTCAACTCCATGCTTGTTGAGATTGTTCCTTCATCAACTTTTATAAACTGACTGAAACTTATATAAGTTTCATCCGTTTGAGGAATTGCTTTTAATTCACCATCGGTACGTCCAAATTCTTTAACGAATAAATGAGCATCGTATTTGGATAAGTTATGCATTATTATTGGAATAAATTTAGGATTTCTAATTTGTAAATTACAACTTCTGTGAGCAGGTCCTCTATATTCTCCTGTTAAGTGATTATGATCTCTTACTTTAGAATCGTTTTCTGTATATTCTCTTTTACATACATAACAACGATTAGCATTTTCATGATTCATTTTTTCTTCTGAAGTTAAGTTCATTGGTTTGTTTATTCTCAATAATTCATAAATTCTTTTTGATTCTGAAATTAAATATTCTACAAACGTTTTAGGCGCTTCATTGCCTTCATAAATTTTAAGTTTTGAATATTCATCTACATCACATTTCGTATAACAACACCAACTGTTTGGTTGATGTTTCTGTAGGTTAATGGTATAAGATTCTTTAGGATCTGGTTGACTCGTTTGTATCTTTTGTAAGGTGCTTTCAAAATCTGCATATATAACAAATGGATGTCTGAATTGTTTATAATACAGTTTAAATTGAACTTGACCTTCTGATAATTCCATTCTTACCGGTTTATGAATACTACATTCTGGTAGATGATTATCTAATAATTCTTTTTTATAAAAACTATGCAAACAGAATCGACATGGATAAGTTTTTTCTTTATGCTTCTTATCTATGAATGGACTCAAATGTTTCATCAGTATATAATGTGTATTTTTATCATTTGATATTAAAAGTAAATCAACATGTTTAGTTTTCTCAACTTTTGTAATTCTTAAAGGATATAATATTTCTTTCTCATCTAGTCCAAATACGTTAACTGACACATCGTTTTGGTTCTCAAATTTAGTAATCTGTTTTAATTGAACTGGGAATTCTATTCCTTTCCAATTGTAATTTTTAGATACTTCTTTTATTCTTTTTGATAATCTCTGTGGATTTCTTTCTGTTAAACAATCAGATCTTGCTATACACCATTTGAAACATTCGTTATCATTTTTATTTTGAATATTAATCAATCCAAATTTTTGGTTTTTATATTTAGCTGGAGTTTCAATATATGAAGAAGCTCTTAATGGTTTATATTTTGCTATCTTTATTTCAAAATCTAAAAGTTTATTGATAATCCATCCTGACCCTTCTCTTGTAAATTTACATATTTTTTCTTCAATTTTATTGATCATTTCATGAATAGTATCTTTTATTTGAGAATTATTTGTTATACTTGTCATGGAACCGCTATTAAACCAATTTTGAATCGTTTGTTTTCTTCCATCAGGTAAAAATTTATAAAATTTAATAAAAATAGAGAGACTCAGTTTTAAGTTTTCCCAATTTTGTTCTTCAATTTTTTTCTGAATTATACTTATCATATTATTAATATACATCCTCGGATCAATAGTTTTTATATTGGTATAACAATATGCTTTAAAATTACCTTGAATTCCTTCTCGACAATTTTTATAATCACATTGCATCGAATTTCTTTGATGAATCTTACTTTTCTCGTGAATTTTAAGGTTTAGAACGCTTTTATTACACATTGAGCATAATTTCTTTTTATCATCAAAATAATTCAAATTAAGCAATGATTGATTTGTATTTTTCACATGTTTATTACTTCTTATATGAATTTCAAAATTTTTAATTTTAGTATTACAGATCTCACAAGTTGTCATTTTATTATAGATTTTTTTTATTATAAGTCAATTTTGGATTTTGTTCATTCTCAGATCTTATCATTTTATTATAGATTTTTTTATTATAAGTCAATTTTGGATTTTGCTCATTCTCAGATCTTGTCATTTTATTATAGATTTTTTTATTATAAGTCAATTTTAAATTTCCTGCAAAATTTTAATAGCCTCATTATTTTTCAAGTTATTATTTTGCACTAGGTAGTGCAAAATTGCACTAGGTAGTGCAAAATTGCACTCGGTAGTGCAAACTACCGAGTGCAATTCTCTCTTACAAAACATTGATAGTATTATACCGTCTAGCATGAGTAGTCGTTACTCAACCCACTCGGCTACAGAGACATTAAGTATAAATACTTGGAAGTCTTACTGTTTTTAAAGTGTTCTTTTTTAAATTTAAAAAAAAAAGATTGTCTAGGATTCGATCTCGCTACCTCCAAACTCAGAGTCTTGCGCTCAAACCACTGAGCTATGAGAGCAATCGAGAGGATTTTCTCGGAAGTTATATTTGTATTTATAAAACAAGCCTTTACCATTGTGAGTATGTAAAACAGGGGCAGAGCGTCTACCAGCTTGTGCGACCGAGTAGTATGCTATTAGCCCAATTTTATCTACTATACATTCTACATATATATGTATATATATATATATATATATATATATATATATATATATATATATATATATATATATATATATATATATATATATATATATATATATATATATATATATATTATATATCTATAAATATATATATATATGTATATATATATATATATATATAACATATATATATATATATATATATAC
>JABUQX010026830.1:10000-17500 GCA_015478945.1 Trachelipus rathkii
ATTATTATTATTATTATTATTATTATTATTATTATTATTATTATTATTATTATTATTATTGTTATTGTTATTGTTATTGTTATTGTTATTATTATTATTGTTATTATTATTATTATTATTATTATTATTATTATTATTATTATTATTATTATTATTATTATTATTATTATTATTATTATTATTATTATTATTATTATTATTATTATTATTATTGAAATTTAATATGAATTTTATTTTCTTTTTTTTTTTATTTTTTTTCTTTCTTTTCCCATTTCTAATTTAAAAAAAAACTACTTCGGCCTCTCTCTCTCTCTCTCTCTCTCTCTCTCTCTCTCTCTATATATATATATATATATATATATATATATATATATATATATATATATATATATATATATATATATATATATATATATATATATATATATACTATATATATAGTTTTTGATAAGGTTCCCCGCATAAGGCTGATGAAGAAGTTACTTCAATGTGGTATAGGTGGAGTGGTACATTTTTTTTTTTTTTAGTTGTCACCACCACTCACGGGCAGAGCCCTATTCAGGGAGGGAGTGTTGCGCAAATTTCATTCGCTAGCGCAAATTACGCAGATGAGAACAGACGCAGGCTTTAAAAGTGAGTGAGATTAAATTCCTGAGCTGCAAGAGGAACACAGAAGATGGAGGAGAGAATTAGAAAGAAGAGGGGTGGCTGGAAGAAGGAAGCACTGCAGCGAACTAGCTGGGTTACCAAGATCCACACAACTCATTGAGCCGAACTGGCACCCAGCAGCCACGAGGGCGTAGTAAGGTGGTGGTACAGTGGTAAAGTTCCCTCAGAGCACCTGCCGCTGTGGTACCTATAGGAAAGAGAGATAAAGTACCAACATGGCGCCGCAAAGATAGAGTCAAATGAGACTAGAAAGTACAAGACAGTTTATAAGCCTTTTTGGCTTTTGACTCTGACCCTGTCCAAAAGCCAGAGTGAAATAGCCAAATTAAAGATATGAGAACAGTGCTCCATGCAAGGGCGGATGAGACCCTTGTATAGCTGGAGTAACTCAGAAGAGGAAAAAAAGTCTCGCGGTCTAAACAGAACTCCAAGTTTCTTTGAGCCGCCCTAGCAACCTTTGTGATGTGAGCTTCCCAAGACATTTTTTGTTTATTTTTAAGGCCAAGGATGTTTTATATTGTCAACAGGAGAGACAGAGAGAACAGTCGAAAGATATAGGAAAGTTAGAAGGTGTTTTAGAGGGAGATTTGTAGAAGTTGAGTTTTTAAAATTGAATTTCACAAGGTTGAGACGACCCCAATCGGAAATTCTATCCACATCAGCGAGAATAGAATCGGAAAGATTAAGAAGAGATGCAATTCTAGAAGTAAAGAAGGAGCAGAATTGAAATGAGTTGAAAGTGAAAGGGGTCGAGGTCATCGGCATAAGAGTGGATAGAGTTAGATGTGCAAGATAGAGAGAAGATCATTAATGAAAAGTAAGAATAAAGTAGGAGACAAGACAGAACAGAACCCTGAGGACACCACTATTGACAGAAAAAGAAGAAGTCGCTCCATCAACCACATCCGATATTGAGCGACATGAAAGAAAGCTAGACATAAGTAAGCAAAGAGAAGGAGGAAACTCGAGCGCCACCACGCACGTCTCCCCGTAGTTCGGGCGGAAAACCATAAATCGGTTAAATAGGAAAGTATATAGCCAGTAGATCTAGCACCGAAAGCCGTACTGGTGATCGGAAAGAAGAGAATAAGATTCCAGAGATGGCCTAAGAAGTGAGAGTTAAGAAGAAGTGTTTCAAAGATCTTAGATATAAATACAAGTGAGAGCTATGGGGGCGATAGTTGGAAGGATCAGAGCGGCTTCCTTTTTCCGGAATAGGTTGGACATGTGCGTGCTTCCAGCACTGAGGGAAAGTGCCTGTATTGAGACATAGAATATAGTTGAACGAGGGGCGGGGGGTCAGCGCGTAAGCACATTCCCTCAAAACTCGGGGAGGGCCATGGGGGCCACCCGCCTTCTAAAGTTTATGATCTCAGGGCCAGAAATTTTGATCAAATGTGTCACAGGTAAAGAAATAGGACACCTGAGAGGAGAAGGAGAAAGGAGGAGGAATGCCAGAATCGTCCAAGGTTATTTAGATGAAGATGGCGAAAATAGGCGGCGCAGAGATTGGCCTTTTCAGTTGGAGAGTTAGCAACAGAGCCATCAGATCGAATAAGAGGGGCAAAAGATGATTTACAGAAATTGTTAGAATGTTTTTGGTAAGATGTCAAGAAAGATTTGTCAGTAGAACCAAGGAGGTTAGCGCGCTTTCGTTTGATGAAAGCCCGCTTTGCTCATTGAAGAGTATCCCTGCAACGTTCTAGCTGAATGAAAATTAGCCAGAGTGATAGGAGAACGAGAATTTTTCCACTCCAGATACCTTTGTCTCTAGCCTGAATGGCCGGAGAACAACAATTACGATCGAACCATGGATTATGAGGAGAGAAAAATTTAGTCGAAGAAGGAATGAAACTGCTTATCCCGTCAACGATTACAGCTCCCACCTTAGTGGCAGAAGCCGAAGCGTCATCAGAGTCAAAGCAGTCATTCCAATTATGGAGTTAGCGTAGAATCGACGCAAGGCCCCCAATCAGCCCGATCAGATCAAAGTGACAGAAAAAACGCATAGGGCAGGATGGGGCTGTTGGAGAGAAAGTATTAAAATTAAGATTGTGGTCAGATTTACCAATAGGAGCGAAATGGTGTATTTATAGAGAAGGACTAGTGGTGAAACATAGGTCAGTGTGTTCAAGAATTAGTTGGATTAAAAAAGAGTGTTTGTGGAATAGAAAACAGTGTGTACAACTAAATGGCAATAAGTCATCATGGGAAATAAGTGAAGAGTGTGGTGTCCCACAGGGTGAGCTGGATTTACTATTGTTCCCCATGTATTTATAAGTGATTTAGAGCATGGACTTAAATGCAAGGTTTCTAAGTTTGCAGATGATACCAAAGTGGCCACCTCAGTTAGGAAAAGTGAAGGATGTGTAAAGATTCAAAATGATCTTGATAAAACTTCTTGGGTGGGCAGATAAGTGGCAAATGAATTTTTATAGTAAAAAGTGTAAAGTTCTTCACCTAAGGTTACTCAAAAAAAAGTATTAACTACGATATGAATGGAGAATGGCCCGAGTCTGTGGCCCAAGAAAAGATATAGGTGTAATTATAAAGCAATAATTTGAAAGTAGCTAATCAGTGTTTGGAAGCAAAGAAATAAAGCTAATAAGATGCTGGACATAATACATTGTTGTGTTTTTTTACAAGAGCATAGAGGTAATAAGTAAGCTGTATAATAACAATGTTAGGTTAATATTAGAGTATTGTGCACAAGTTGACCCTTATTTAAAGAAAGAAAAACATATGCTGGAGAGAGAGAAACTTAGAACAACAAGGATGATTTCTTGATATGATGGTATGTTCTATGAGGAAAGGCTGAAGAGTTAGGAATGTTTTCAGTAGAAAGGCGATTTCTCAGACGGGACATGATACAAGTCTACAAAAAATTTTTACATCTATTGATAATAAGGAGACCAATAAATTCTTCATAGTAGAGAAGCACGGACAGGAGACCAGGGGGCATAACAAGGAAATTAAGAAAAGAAGGCTTGCCATCTTGTTATAAAGAAACCATTCTTTCAGCATAGATTTTAAATTTTGGAATGGGTAGCCACAGGAGGTTGTAGTATATATAATTGTATACTTTTTTATATATATATATATATATATATATATATATGTATATATATATATATATATATATATATATATATATATATATATATATATATATATATATATATATACTATATATAACATATATATATATATATATATATAAATATATATATAACTGTATATATATATATATATATAACTATATATATATATATATATGTATATATATAACTGCTATATATATATATATATATATATATATAAATATATATATATATATTTAATGTCGAAATAAAGACACCGGGAACTATAGCGATGACTCTGGAAGGAAATGCCACGCCTCATACTGATATATATATATATATATATATATATATATATATATATAATAATATATATATATATATATATATTAACTATAACTATAACTATATATATATATATATATATATATATATATATATATATATATATATATATATATATATATTCTTTTATATAAATAAAAATAAAAATCAATAATGTCTACCAGAAGCAAATCATGCAATTTAATTTTTGGATTTCGATGTGAATTTCCGCCTTCGATGACTCCTTCAGAAGCAGATGTTGTAAGGCATTACCTATTTGTTATGAATAGAGAACAAGTACCTTCAAAAGGTTCGGTAACCGCTAAAGATGGTTATAGAATTGTTGCAAGGGACGTGGAAACGATCTGGAGAAAGGTTTCCTTTCCAATCATAACACTTGATGGAATATATTTAAGAGTTCAAAGACATATAGAATGAGCTTTGAAACTAAATAAGACTCCACAAAGCAGACGAAATGATGACTTCAAAGCTGTAGTAAAGTCATATGATAAGATGTTTGACATTTGCACATGCAACTGTTATGATAAAAAATCCAAAGAACTGATTGCAGATGCAAAATTAGAATACCTATTATTGAATGGGAATCATTTGTAGGTCAAAAAGAAAGGAAAAATCAACTAGGGCCAATTGATAAAGCAGTAACAGGTGCGAGAAGAAGGACGCAAGAAAAATTGGAAAGCCTTAGTGGTAAAACTGTTGTAAGTCTTGGGAGGGGTAGGGGTTGTTAGTAGTAGTAGTAGTAGTAGTACACAAGGCGGAGAAATTTGTGCAACTTCAACCAACATAGGAATAAACTTTGATGTTATAGAGGAAGATACTATGGAAAAAAAGAAAAGCGGAAATGATGATGAATTTCTTCCAGAATTTGAACTTAGAGAAAATACTCAGAATAGATTTAGGTATAATAATTTAGCAATAACAGCTGACAGGTATCGTGTAAGCTACAGGGCAACTGCTGCTATTGTGAATGCAGCATTAAAGGATATGGGGATATTGAATGAAAGCAATATGTTGGATAGGAAAAAGGTTGAAAGGGAGAGAAAACGTGTTGGCAACACGAATGTCATCAGAATGCAATTAGAAAACTCTAACATTGAATGCATTGGATTCGACGGCAGAAAAGATCATACTAAAACAAAAGCTGGAACTGAATATGAGGAACACTATGTTATTGTCAGAGAACCAGATGATATTTACATGACTCATGTTACACCAGATACTGGCAACGCCAAATGTATTACTGATGAAATAATAACTTTCATAATTGATTCTAATAGCAAAAACTCCCTTAAAGCAATTCTTTGCGATGGGACTCCAGTTAACACTGGAAGAGTTGGTGGAGTTTTGAGAATGATTGAAATATATATATGGAAAGACAGGTACAGTGGTTAATTTGTCTTTTACATGCAAATGAACTTCCATTTAGAATATCTTGAATCCAACTTTTCGGTTGGAGGATAAACATTAGGCCCAGCTTTTTTTTTTTTTTTTTTTTTACAGTTGAACCACAAAAGTTTACCCTCTAACGCAAAGACGCAGGCTTTAAATTGAGGGAGAATGAATTCAGCAGGAAACACAAAAATTGGAAGAGAATTCCACAGAACTGAGGTGGCAGGAAAGAAGGAAGCACCGCAGCGAACTAGCCTGGAGTTATTAATATAAGCACAATACTCATGTGCGGATATAGCACCCCTTTTGCTACGAGGACGTCGTAAAAGTGGTGGTACGCGAATGGTATCATTGGGAAAAAAATTGAAGAAGATTAGAATAAGCTGGATGTTGTTAATTTTGAATGTGCAAACTGCACCCTTAAAGAGATCCCCGAAGATATCGTTAAACAACTTAGCACTGACTAAATATATTTGTATGAAATGTGTATTATTATAACATCAGGGAATATATTGCCATCATTAGCCAAGAAATCTCCAGACACCCTTCATCATGCCAGATGGCTAACAAAAGCAAACAGGTTCTTACGGTTATACGTTTATGCACAACTTCCAATTAAAGTTCTTCAAAATCTAGTAAATATAATAATGAAAGTTTACGCACCAGGGTGGTTTTGGATAAAATTTCACCCAAAGGCAACTAGACGTGAATTTTTGGCACCTGATGCGCTTATTTAAAAACGTAGACAAAAATCATGCAGTGATTATGGAGCGTGTACTAAAAAACAACTCGTACTTTGCTCATCCTGAGAATATATTACTTGCTATGCTAGTAGACACTAGAAAAGAGATAAGAGATTTAGGTATTCAGCGTATTATTGAAGCAAGAAAGAGGGATACCACGGCAAGAGTTTTTGAACTGCCAAAAACACTAAACTTTAATGCAGATGATTATTCAAACATGATAGATTGGAAACACGAAACAGTTACCGAACCACCTGTTGTAAAGAACTTAACAAATGCCGATCTTCGAAATATAGTAATTGAGCCACTTAAGACTATTTTGTTTCCATGCCACAGCCAGGGAGTAGAACATGCAGTACATCTAGTAACACAAGCTTCAGAAGTAAGAATTGGATATGAAGGTAGACACGTGCATAATTTGAATGTAGCTGGTTACAATGAAAATCTTAATGCAGATATAAAGAAAATAAAAAAATATATATATAAAGAAATATAAAAAAATAAAAATATATATATATATATATATATATATATATATATATATATATATATATATATATATATATATATATATATATATATATATATATATATAATATATATATATATATATATATATATATATATATATATATATATATATATATATAAATATAAAAATATATATATATATATATATATATATATATATATATATATAAACTGTCCTCCCCAGGAAGGTCATGGCCTTCTAGGAAAACCACGACCTGTCAGTGGGACCCATCGAGAAAGGTCCTTGCATGGGTTACACGGGCCTAACGGCTAAATCCGCTGGCTGGCCAGACCTATCGCGGAAGCCGGGAAGTTTTCCCATTAGTAGCAAAGCACACTACCAATGTACTCATTAACGTCTGAGTGGCTTTCTTCTACTGCCATATTAGTCTGGGACTGGGCCACTCTGGCTTTGGATATCTACTAATAGATTATATTAAAAGGATAAATATATATATATATATTATATATATAATAAAATATATAAAAAAATATATAAAATATATATATATATATATATATCATATATTTATTTTCTATATATATATATATATATATATATATATATATATATATATATATATATATATATATATATATATATATATATATATATATATATATATATATATTTATATAATATATATATATATATATATATATATATATATATATATATATATATATAATATAGGGGGGGGGAATGGGGAAAGTTTTAAAATGAGGTAACTTTTTATTTGTTC
>JABUQX010026830.1:22500-32500 GCA_015478945.1 Trachelipus rathkii
GAGACTTTTTGCGTTACTCGTTAAAATAAATGGACTTTCTAGTAATTTTTTTTTTGTTTTTAACTAAAGAATACCCCAAGGGTAGACCGCACCGATGGCAGGAGTCAGGGTCTCTCGGCCTTCCGGGGAACTACGGGGTTGGACTATTTCCCCCCCTCCGGGGAGGGTCTCCGCCGCTCTTTGGTATTTGGGTGTCGCGGGGTTCCTCCGCCCCTCCCCTACAGGGTATGGAAAACGTTCCCGTCGGCTCGAGCCCCTAAATTGCCGTGTAATACCTTCAAATAATATATATATACTATGTGCCCGCAAACTCAAAACTCCCCCAAAAAAAAACGAATTTTAATGTTTTTATTTTTTTATTTGTTTACATTTGCCTAACCAAAATTTTACAAGGATTCCAAAAACGTTGAATTCCTTTTCCCTGTAGCTATTGGATTTAGAATATAGTTGTGAAACTCTTCTAGCGGCTGCCATATATATATATATATATATATATATATATATATATATATATATATATATATATATATATATATATATATATATATATATATATATATATATATATATATATATATATATATATATTAAACCAATTAAATTAATCCAATCTATAACTGTTGGTTCACTGACATCTAAATAGGTTACTACCCTTGAAACTGTTTCGTTATGTAAAAATAAATACATAATTAAAAGGGCATCAGTGTAATAAACTCTAATATTTGAAAAAAAATATTTGGGAGAAACAGTATACTTCGAGCCACAATGTTTACTAGTACAATAAAAATTAAACTTTTCTCCTACTTTGGTAATTTCACATTCTTTGTGACACTTTCTACAAACCTTTTTATCTAGTATCAAACTAAAATGTTGCAGCATTGCTAACACGATATAATCATTCTCACAAATTTAGAATAAATCCTTCAAATTCATAATTTTCAGAAAAATTGGAACAAAAAATACGTCCTCACTAAACACAGTAAAAAAAAATTTATGACCTTCAAATTTATATATACAGTAGATATTTGAAAGGTTCCAATAATACTCAATGAATAAAGTCCATCTTTATATATATATATATATATATATATATATATATATATATATATATATATATATATATATATATATATATATATATATATATATATATATATATATATATATATATATATATATATATATATGTGTGTGTGTGTTTCTATGAATAAATTTAGATTCTCGGTATCTTGGGTATAATCGATACACATATATCGAAAATCGATTTTAAAACTTAAATATCGATAGGTCAGAAAGAAACTTAAGTATACCCATATATATATATATATATATATATATATATATATATATATATATATATATATATATATATATATATATATATATATATATATATTATTTATATTTTTTTATATATATTAATAATAACACTTTTTCTTTCTATAAATCTATATATATCTTCTTCTTCTTTATCTTCCTTCTATTTTCCCAAGAATGGGAGTAAGGTGCGTGACGAGCATCGGAAAAGAAAAGCAGTAGAAGAACATGACATAAGTCGAAAAGAAAGCCCAGCCTTACCGCCCCCTCAGTACCATTAATTAGTGAGAACTCATCGCAGTCAGAAAATCAACCCTAAAGCTTCATGGGACAGCGATGGACCCTCACTATGGTAGATCGTCAATGTAAGGGTTCATCCCTTGGCCCAGGTGAGCCACAACCATACCCCCTCACAATCCCCCGCCATTCACTCCTGTTATACACCTTTCTTCTCGCCTCTACCAAACTCATTTCTCTCCTTCAAACATTCGTTTACTGACTCAATCCACTTTTTCTTCGGTCTCCCAGCCGGTCGGTTCCCAACACACTCGCCACTATACATCCGCTTAACCAACCGACTATCATTCATCCTTTCCATATGATAAACCATCTCAACATCCCTTTGGCTATTCTTACTAGCACCTTTCTTCACCACACAGCTCCCTAGTAAGTTCATTCCTCATTTTATCAATTCTGCTCTAAACACTCTCCTAAGATTGTCCATCTGAACACATTGGACTTTAGATCTATACTTCTTATTCCAGACCATAGTCTCACTACTATACAATAACACAGGTAACAACATACCCTCATGTAAGACCCTAGCACACTCAAGACTTAGTCCCTTTACATTCACCAACTATTTAATTGCACCAGCCACCTTCCTGCCATTCACAACTTTCCTACTACACTCTGCATCGTCCGTTCCCTTCTCATCCAACATATACCCTAAATATTTAAACTCAGACACTTATTCCAGCTGCTCACCATCTAACATAACTTCACACTGAGGACTGTCCTCACTCACAACCATAACCTTACTCTTATCCACGTTTACTTTCAAACCCCTCCTTTTACACACCCTGCCAAATCTCTCTACCAATCCTCTCAAACTCTCTTTTCAGATTCGCCACACAAACAAAATCATCCGCATATAATAGGTAGGGCACCCTCCACTCATCTCCATTCTCCACCATTCTAACACCATTTCCTGCCATCCCCACCTCGAATTCTTTAATAACCCCATCCATATACAAATTGAATAACCAAGGAGACATAACACAACCCTGTCTCACTCCGCTATTAATCCTAAACCAATCACCATTGACACCATTTATTCTTACACACGCTTCACTATCGTCATACATACTTTTGATTCCATTCAGAAGCCTACCACCAACACCATATATCACTAACACCTGCCATAAACCTTCCCTATTAACTCTATCATATGCCTGTTGCAAATCCATAAAACCTTAATACAATTTATTCTTCTTCTCCCTCATTTTATCAATCATTTGTTTCAATGTAAAGATTTGATCCACACATCCTCTACCACTCCTAAACGCACCTTGTTCTTCACCAATCAGTCCTTCAGTCACTCGACGCACTCTTTCGACCAAAATACCAGCATATACCTTCCCTACAACACTCAATAAACTTATTCCCCTATAATTTCTACAGTTCCCTTTTTCTCCCTTACCCATATATAAGGGTACTACTACTACTACTGCTCTCCTCCAATTCTTCGGAACTATACCCTCTATAAACGCTTTGTTACACAACTTCCAAATCAATCATTCACCATCTCGCCTCCGTTCTTGATCGTTTCACCAGTAATTTCATCTATACCTGCAGATTTACCATTCTTCAACTTTTTCACTCTACCCATTACCTCCCCCTTACTAATAACCTCATCCCCAAAATACCTATTCCTTCTTGCACCATATTCCTTATATTATATATATATATATATATATATATATATATATATATACTATAATATATTTATATATATATATATATATATATATATATATATATATATATATATATATATTGGTTAGCTTCAATTTGAATTAGTGACGTGAAGTTTTGGATAGCTGTATTTAGTGTTGAGGTGTTGGAGATGGTTATAGGTTGTATGTTGTTTTCTATGAGTTCAGAGAATTTTGTCCAGTCCTTTTTTGTAGTTTGTATATGTTTTCCTGAAAGAGTGGTTAGTTTTGTTAGTATTTTGGTATTTTATAATTATGGGGAGATGGTCGGAGTTTAGTTCTGTTTGTGTTTGCCATTGGAGTTTTGTGTGTAGATTTGGTGAACAAAATGTTAGGGGATGTGTTTGATTGGTTAGTTTGGGGTGGAATTCTGGTGTGGAAATTTCTATTGTTGAGGATGTTTAGGTGATCTAGATTTGATATTAAGTGGGTTCCTCTATGGTCTGCGTTTTGGTCTTTGTACCATATCGGGTGGTGGGCATTGAAATCTCCTCCCATTATGAGGTTTGGGAGGTTTGTGATGTGTGTTAGATTTGGTGTGTAATTTCTGGGGCAGTGAGGTGAGGTGTGATGAGGGATATAAAGGTTTATTATGTTGTGTAGCTTTTTGTTGATCATTGTGGTGAAGGATTGGATTTTTGAGGTGTTGTCGTTTAGTGATGCTGTTGTGAGTGAGGTGGTGTTTGTGTATGGTAGTGAGTTGTGAATAAGGAATTAGTAGTGTATGATTTTTTGGGACTTGTGGTGTATAAATTGAGTCGTATCCGTAAAATTTGGGTTCTGGGTGGTTTTCGGGTAGGTGTGCTTCTTGAATTAGTGCTATATATATATATATATATATATATATATATATATATATATATATATATATATATATATATATATATATATATATATATATATATATATATATATATATGTTATATTGTTTTAGAAAGATCTATTTCTTTGTTATATATATATGTTATGTTGTTTTAGGAAGATTTCTATTTTTGGGTTTTTATTATGTAACCGTTTAGGTTAATTTGCAGTATGTTCATGTTATGTTCATTTGTTTGTTATTGAACTATTGATTATTGTGGGTGGAGTGCATACTTGACAGATCCAGTTGTGTGTATGAGGAGGAAGTGTTGTGAAAGGTGAGCAGTGTTTGTGGATCCACTGCTCACATGCACTGGATTGAATTTATTCTCACTATTTTGTTGCAGATGGGGCTACAAAAAGATTTCAGCTTCCGGGATTTCTTCTATGTCTCCGGCTCTTTATAGGAGGGCTGAGGCATATGTCGGAAAGTATGCCTCAGGAAAGGAAAAAGGTGAAGTAATAGACATGAAAGAGCGGCGGCGCATTGTCGCTGCTGTGATCTCGCATCATGATGAGGGGGGGGGGGCGAAGAAGCGTTGAAGAGATCCCTCTGGGCATCCGTTGGGAATTCTTGATATATATATATATATATATATATATATATATATATATATATATATATATATATATATATATCTTTATATATATATATATATATAACTAACGCTCATATACATATATATCATATACTTTACTATATTTATATACCATATATGTGTGTGTGTGTGATGAGTGTGTGTGTGTGTGTGTGTGTGTGTGTGTGTGTGTGTGTGTGTGCATTATAGTGGTAAAGCTTTTGATTCGTAACCTACACTTTCCTTTTAGTTCATTTTCTTCACGCAAACGACAAATTAAAATTTGAAAAGGCATTCTCCCTCCCTGTACTTGCCTTTGCACAGAACTCCAGTTTCATATTTCTATTTGAAATTGATATGGAAAAAATATATAATGGTTGAATAGGATAATTTACTTTATAAATATTTGCCAGTTTTAATATTCATCTGCGTCTGTTTTATACTCTCTCGTTTTTAAGAAGGGTTCATGTAACTCGTATATGTAAAATAATATTAAAATAGCAGCCAATTTTAAATAATAAATTCGCATGAATACTTTCAGTTTAAACATGATTAGTTTTATCAATTAAATAAAGGTAATTAATTTATTTATTTTCTTACATTTTAATTGAAATTAGATACATTTTCGACGAAGCTTAATTAATTTATATTTTAGAG
This sequence comes from Trachelipus rathkii, assembly GCA_015478945.1. NCBI lineage: Eukaryota > Metazoa > Arthropoda > Malacostraca > Isopoda > Trachelipodidae > Trachelipus > Trachelipus rathkii. Next base: position 27,911 of record JABUQX010026830.1, read on the forward strand.
CATGTTCTTCCCATTGACTATGAATAAATGAAAGAGCGAACCTGTTCGAGCTTGAAAAAGGTTATAATGTTTTAAATTATTCAAAATTGAAGGAGATTAAATAATAGCCCTATTTCAATTAATTATTTTCACCCAAACCTTTTCTTTAAAATTGAAGAATTTGGTGATTCTTGCTTTTTCTGTCATTAGAAACTTTGGCTATAGTTCTTGCTCAATTGACGTTAAATTGCTTATATACTCTAATGTGTTTTTGGAGTTTGTAAAATCCGAGTATCTTCTTAATAACTTTCCAAAATTTATTTACCCCTTAGTTCAAATCTTTGTACACCCTAAGGTGTGATTTAATCCACAACCAACTTAAGGAGAAATCCTTCAAATGATTTTCTATAGTTCTCTTTCTTTAGATCGATATTTTACAGAAACATAATAAATTGATTTTATTACTTCGCGTTTACTCCTTTTGCAATATAAATTTTTCATGATTATCTGCATGAAAATAGTTCTGAAACGAATTCAAACTGGATGATAAAGTAAATAAATATCTTATTGATTGTTTTTGGTCTGAGATTAAAGTATTATCTATATCACATGGTGTTTGGCTTTAACTTTATTTGCAGTAGTAGATTTAATGCTGTTCAAGTTTTAAAATCTGTAGTTTTGTTTCCAGTAAATTCTTTGAAGATACTTGGTCTTGTAGTTTATCCTTTTATTTCGTCAAACATGTGCGGTAAGAGAAGCTCATTTTACGCAAATGACACCGAAAAAAAGTAATTGTAGATAGGGGTTTTCGGAATATAATTCAATTAATTTCATAACTACATCTTTTCGTCCAGTGCCTTCTGAAATGTCTTCGTTTTCATACTGTTTGGCTGTTACTATTAAATAAAAGAGTAACAATTTCTTCTGATATGCAACTAATCTGTCCATAATAAAACGTAACATATAATTTATTTTCAAAATAACGTACTAACACATTCACTTTAACATAGTGTTGCCTCATTTTTCTCCTATCAAGGAAAATACATTCAAGTTGGGCATATTCTGATTTCGTTTATATAATAAACTTTCAGCCAATTTGCCATCTTTTCCTTTGATTTTTTTTCTTATCCAACATATTAGATTCTTCTAAAATCTATAAAATTTTAAAAAATGCATTTAATATGGCTTTTAGGACTTTTTTTTTTTTTTTTTTTTTTTTTTTTTTTTTTTTTTAATTCTATCTATCTATCTATCTATCTATCTATCTATCTATCTATCTATATATCTTCTTCTTTCACTGCAGTGCTTTTTCGTGCAGAAGTAATTTTGATATTCATGTTCGGCAAAGACTTTCCAAGCAAATATTAGTACTCTAATTTTCCATTTTTAAGCTTTCGTCAAACATCTTTGTTAGTAACTGTCATTTATTTGATTAGTGGAACTTTATTTATTAAGTTTTCTGATATTATTAACCGAACAAATTTGTACACATTATTTCAAATAAGTAATGGAAGAAAAAACTTCCAAATAGATTGCTCACATTTAACAAAAAATTGTAAAACTGTGTCTTTGATGTTCCAAATTCTTTTGTGAGTTGTTTTCCTATCACCTATGTAATAAACGCCGAGATACGTCCGCCTATAAGGGAGTTATGGATGATGAAAATTTTAGAGGAAATCTGAATGTTTAAGTGTTCTTTTAAATTCTAGTTGCTATTTTATTCATTTAATATTATATATTATTCTTCAATTTAATATTATATTTTTATAAAGTGTAAAAATTCTAAAGAGAGGAAAAATAAAATATTTAACTGAATTATATATATATATATATATATATATATATATATATATATATATATATATATATATATATATATATATTATATATATATATATATATAATAAATATATATATATATATATATATATATATATATATATATATATATATATACTTATATCGCTCAAATCAGAGAAAGTAGCAGTTAATAATAAAAAAAAAATTTCAATTCTATTTTTTCAAGAAGTGATTTGAGTGGAGAATAACTGCTCCAATACCATCTCTCTAGCAGATATTATTTGAAGCTCAGTGGAATTTCTTTCAAATTGAAAGAAATAAGGAAGGGTGTAATTGTTGGCGTAAAAAATGAATAGGTGCTGAGATAACAAGAAGAAAGAAACTCATTATTGAAAAGTAGAAATAAAGCTTAAATTCCCACAGAACGCAGAGGACCATCATCGTTTAATTGTTTAACGGATGTATGATGACTATCTAAAAATTACCGGTATAAAACGACCTGAAAGGAAATCACATAAAAGGATAGATATCAAATTGATGAAGTTTGAAAATCAACGCATTGGACCAGACTATCGAAAGCTTGCGGTATGTCTATCGCATGCACACAGCAAATAATTCTGAGAAATGGCCAAAGGAAAGGGATAAAGAACAGAGAGAAGTGAAAGCCATAAAGGTCATCAGAGGTGAGATAAAGAGGAAATAAATGTTTCGAAACCTTCCTCTTAAGGATAGATTTGAAAACCTTGGGAAAAAAACAGAGGTTAGAGCGATTAGAAAATAGATAGAGTTGAGAAGGCTTCACATTATTTTCTAGAACAAAATAAACGGTTAAAATAGAAAGGTAATAATAATAATAATAAATAATCAATATAATATAATAATAAATAATAATAATAATAATAATAATAATAATAATAATAATAATAATAATAATAATAATAATAATAATAATAATAATAATAATAATATATTATTATTATCATTATTATTATTATTATTATTATTATTATTATTATTATTATTATTATTATTATTATTATTATTATTATTATTATTATTATTATTTTTATTATTATTACCTCTCGAATATATATATATATATATATATATATATATATATACATAGATCTATATATAATATATATAATTAATATATATATATATAATATATATTATATTATCTCGAATATATATATATATTATATATATAAACTTAAATTGATCTCATCATTATGTTTTATTTAAGTCATTAATCAAAGTTTATTATTATTTTTATTATTATTTTTAAGGTTGAGAAATTTCTCCAAATAATCTTTACCAGAAAGTTTGCTTAAGAGAAATATCTGCTTTCTATTGGAAAACAATCTGTATTTTTTAATATATAATATACAAATATATATATATATATATATATATATATATATATATATATATATATATATATATAATATATATAATATATATTATATATTCCAAAATAACCCCTACAGTAAATTTCACGAACTGCTAGGGATGTGGAATTCCTGTGGGCCCTACAGATGTTCCGCGTAAGTGTTTGCGGACTACGCACGATGCTAAAGTAAAGGCGCGAGAATTGTTCCTGTGGTGGAATAAATCACCCACCAACAGGAACCAGCACGCCGCAATTCTAAGCTACCCGTTCACACATCGGTCGTAGCGACAAACAGTGGCACCGCGCAGAGTGAAATACTTTAAAACCGGGGAATATATTGTTCAACATCAACAACTGCAACAAATTCAACGCAGTGTGATAGGCATTCAAAAATAACCCCTACAGTAATTTTCACACTGCTGGATGTGACCTGGGCCCCTAGCCAGATGTTCGCGTGGAAGTGTTTGACGACTACGCCACGATGGACTATAAAAAAAGTAAATGCTGAAATAGAGTATATTATTATATTTAGTAATATGTTTTATTTATATCCTGTGGTGAATAAATCACGCTCACCGCAACAGGACCCACGTCGCACTCTACCGCGTTCACACTCCGGGTTTATAATATAGTGAGCGAGTTATAGTATATATATATATATATATATATACGAGAGCATAATAACTAGTAGTATGACTATAACCGCGACAATGAAGTGTAATATATACTTTAATAACTCATTGAGGTATAGGGAGAATAATATAAATGGTTATAATTGATATATATATACAATAACTGTACTTAACATATATATATATAAATTCATACTATATAATACGTAGATGTGATATAGGTATTACTAAAAAATATAACTACCTATCTAATTATACTAATAGTTAATATTATTTACATCAAAATGTAAATATATATAAATATACTTAGAGTACTTGAGGTAAATATAGTGATACCTATGTGACCCTAGCAGAATGAACCTACTATATATCTATAGATAAACAATTACCCTAGTACAGTGATGAATTTAACATTAGTTATAAGTAATGAGGGTTTATTTTCTATGATATATTAACCATAGTTACACATATAAATATATATATATTATATATATATTAGTATATATTATATATATATATATAATATAACTTATAGCATATTTAGAATTATAAATTTAGTAATACTAAAGTTATTGAGTTATTATCACATACTAATATATTAATACCTTTATTCACCTATATAGGTTATAAATGTATCTCACTTCTGAGCGCTGATATGCCTATACTGAGTTTGGTTCAGCCTATCCGCCCGAGTATATAGTAGAGTGACGGGTTATAGAGTAGCGGCGTAGAGTTACTGTATGTGAGTTTTATAGATAGATTTATTCACTACATAGGAACTAATTA
>JABUQX010026830.1:42500-56010 GCA_015478945.1 Trachelipus rathkii
ATATATATATATATATATATACTATATATATATCAACATATAAAGATATATATTTATAATATAATACTATTAAACTATTTAATTATAATATAAATTAAATATTAATTATATAATAATATAAAATTAAATTATAAATAATTAATATTATTAATAATATATATATATATATATATATATATATATATAATATAAATATAATTATAATATATTATATAATAATATATATATATAATTAATAACTATATATAAATTAAATATATATATAATGATAGTGGGTGTGTGTATGTGCTGTTTGCATATTGATAAGAATCATTCTCGAATCAAGATTTCACCCCCTGTATCAAACATATACAATACATCCACTCAACGCAACCTGGTGAAGGAAGAAAAACTACATACCAGCGAGATCTGCACTATTAGTATAACACCTTCCACTCTACCTTACTCAACACAGAATCACACCCTATATATTAAAAAATTTCATAACTTCCAAAATTTAAATCCAGAAAGTGTTTCAGGCAAATCCCTATCATTAAACAGACATTCTTCTTAAATCCAGCTATAAACTGAGACCGCAATTATATCACGAAAGAAACAAACTTTGTGGACGCCAATCATTATTAATAGAACAATATATAGAAAACATTAGAACATAATATTAGAACCAATTATGAACAATTATAGAACATTTTAAGAAACATTTAGGACATATAGAACATATTAGATAACAATTTAGAACATAATAATTAGAACATTAGAAACATATTAGATAACTCATTAAGAACATTGTAGAATATTAAGAATTATTAGATACATTCTAAGGAATATATTAGAAAACGTTAGAACAATTAGAACATTAGAAATATATTATATGAAACATAAGAACATTTTTAAATATAGAGGACAGTAAGAAGCCACATATGGGCCTATCGAGGACTGTCCAACCCGAGTCAGATAAACCCCTTAATCCAACATGCTCATGCTTAAATCTACAAAATACACCCTTAAAGTGTTTGTCAATAATTTTGGCTGTAACCAAAAAATACAACGCCAAATTTTGGCTTAGTCAAAAAAAAATAATAATGATACCTACACCATCCACAAATACCTTAATAATCTAAAGTTTATGGATCCACACATTGCTCAATGTCTAACATCTTACTATCATAACTAAAATGTGCTATCCCATCTTCGCATATAGCATTCCATACCTTACTCCATTTGGAGTAATTTATAAAATTTTAAAGATTTCATTTACAAAAATAGAGATGTCACTTCAGAAAGAGATTATAACTTAGTGTCAAAAAAAAACAAATTTATGTTTTTAAGGAAAAAAAAACACATTTTACTCCTAGGACTGACTCTTGAGTACTTGACGACGGAATGCAAGGATGCAGGTGTAATTTACACTATAACTTATATAAACAGAATCTCTTGAGACTCCTGCCATACATGATATTTTGAGTGTTTCAGAATATATTTTAGAGTTCAGGCACATGTCTATTCTCGTAGAGAGTGGAGCGGGATGACAAACAACTTTAAGTAATTACATTTAAGTAACGTAGCAAATTATATTATATATATATTATATATATATATATAAATTATAAATTAATAATAAATTTAATAATAATATTATATAAATATATATATTATATATATATATATATATATTATAATATTATAAGTATATAATTATATATAAACATAAATATATATATATATATATATTAATATCATTAAATAAAATAAAACTAAAACTTTATGATATTTATTATATAATTAATTAGAGTTATACTAATGATGATTTAATATATATATATAAATCAATTTAAAATTATTATTATTCATATATATATATATAGTGATTTACAGGTGATATTTTATTAATGTTATAAAAATAAATTTGAAACTGGGAACATTTAATATAAGCCCTGCTTATAATCTCATTTATTTATATAAATTTATCAATATTTGTAAATTAAAATCAATATTTATTATTACTCTATAATGCAGTTAAATTATTTATATAAAAATATTAAAAAATGATACTAAATATGTTATAATTAAATTACTAAATAATAATATTATATAATTAGTATATATATATTTATTAAATTTAATTATTTAATTATATTTAATATAATATTTATGTAATTAATTATATAATTTATTATTTAATTTATTATTAATTTAATATTAATATTATTATTATTATATTATATTATTTATTATTAAAGAATAATTAGTAATGTTTATAAAATAATCGAAATAATCCAAATAAGTATTATATTATTAATTGATATATATATATAACTCTATTTGTTTTATGTTTATTTTTCCATAATATCATTAATTATTATTATTGTTGTTTTTTTGTTGCTTATTCTTATTATTATATATCTTATTTATTCTATTAATTATTGTTTTATATAAAAAATTATTTTTTTATTAAATTTATTATTGTTTTTCTTATTATTATTTATTTATTATTTAAATATATGAATTATTTATTTGTTATTATGTTTATTTTTCCAAATACATTATTATTCCACAAAGAATAATTATTATTTAATTATTCTTATACTAATAAATATGATATTTACAATTATTTAATAAATTTATTATTAATTTTTAGTTTTTATTTCATAATTAGCTAGTTTACATTATTTTATAATCATTCCCTTTTTAATGATTATATAACATTAGTAATAGATTATTATTGATTATTAATTACTTAAAGGAAATAAAGAATGATAGATATCATGTATTTTTATTTAATAATAATAGTAGAGTATAGTTAGAGGTTGATTTTATAGAGAATTATTATTTTAATAAATGATAATATTAAGTTAAATTAATTATTATTAATTAATATATATAGACAATTTCTTTATGCTTAATTTGTCGATTCTAAAAATAAGTCTTAGATAGTAGTTATTACATCTTAATTAAAACTTTATAAATGATATTTATTTGTATTTATTTTTACTAATTTATTTATGTATTTATATTAACGTCATATTATTTTTTAATTTTTATTAATCTTTTATATTATATTATTTTTTAATCAGTGAGTAATAATGTTCTCAAAAACTTACTAAGATGGTTCACGAGCAGGGACCTTTTCAAAGAGGGAATCGTAAATAATAATAAAAGTATTATAATAATATCTAAAGTAATATTTTACATAGTTTTGAATTGATCTAGTATTTATTATCTATATAACCTTTTTATCCTCATTATATCAGAAAACCTATTATTCTCTACTAAATTCTCTATGATCCATACAAAATTTGAGTAATCTTATTATATAGGTATAACATGTTTATTACCTTTAAATATATAAGAATTCATAAATTTCAGACAGTTTACTCTGGTCAACATTTAATATAAGTGTAAAACTGTGTATTTGATTTTTTCTTTATCTCTAATACTATAGTGTTCAACATCAATTACACTCATAGTATATTGAGCTGTTCATTATTATAAATGATAAATAAATTATCATCAATATATAGCGTTAATGATAATATGTGAAGGCACTCAGAAGTCGTGGAACTTTCCTTTACTCCAGCGCGTCTTATATTTCTTTGTCATATTATAAATCTCATAGGATTTTCTCTGTGTAATATTTACAACATAAAAAAAATTGAAAAGTGAAAATATAAACAGTAACTAATACAAAATCATTGTCAATGAGAGAATAATTCTTGAAATAGAGTTTTTAAAGGTATTTTGAATATATGAGTTTGAGTTCATTGACTCGTTATCTTATTAATTTATTCTTAATTCGATTCTATTATCTTTATCTATATTCAATTCTGAAAAAAATTATATGAGGATCTACCTTATTAGGCACTATTACTATTAAGTTTCATTACATATATATGAAAATCTTTCTTATTCATTTCATCAATCATTACTTTATATTATTAATTATTATTTATATTTATATTATTATTATTATTATTATATATTTATTATTATTATATTTTAATTTATTTATATTTATTTCTATTATATTACATATAGATAATTTATATTATTATTATATTTTTTTTTAGTTAAATATTTATTATTATTATTTATATTATTTATATTCATTGTTCATTTAATATATATTTTAAATACCAATATAATCTTATATGAGTTCTTATTAACTTCGACTTTTTTCTATTAATATATTATTATAGTATCTCTTATATAACTTAAAAACACTCTAATCTTCCAGTATTATTCATAAAATTAAATAATGAAATTATATAAATTCATAAAGTATTATATCGTTTATTTACTAGTATTATTTGATTTATTATTTAACTAAGGTCAATAATAAATCATCAATAAATATATTTATTAATATATTTAAATATAATATAATTTAAATAGTATTATTATATTATTCAGAATATTTGTACTTGGAAAAGGCACATTGAGATAAAAAATTTTATAATTATTATTGGGGAAGCCCCCCACTTATTTCGAAACTCTTATTAAATGAGATTTTATCTGATTTGATAATGAATCATTTGTAGAAAATGTTATAATATGATCAAGGTTCTAGACGAAACACTTTTAAGTTTATCAATACATATGAAAAAGTTAATTTATAAATTAAAAGAGAATTAATTAATAATAATTAGATAATGTATAAAAAAATATTTATAAAATAAAAATCTAAAGTTGAAAATAATAATATATTACAAAATATTTAATATACTTAAAAATTATTATAATTTCATATAGCTGCCTATAATAAATTATAGAGTAAATTACAGAGTAAGAATTCAACTCAAATTGAGAGTAAGCTATAATAATAATATAATAAGGTAATAAATATAAACAATAATAAACTAATAAATATTATAATAAATTAAAAGTCACATTTACATAAATACTCAATAATAATAATAATTAATAAAATATTATCGTGAATTAAACTTGTTTCAGCATCAATATGAGTATATACTCATTATCACAATAATGATCATTACTACATACTACTAATCATAATTACATCACACGTTTTGAATTATTTTAAAGAATACATAATAATCTACTCAACTTCACATAATAATAACTAAAATTATCAATAATAATCTATTTAGTTACATTTTCCTACTTAAGTGAATTGTTTATACTTCATATGAATATCAACAGCTATGAACATATGAATATATATGAACATATATTTTCGACGGCTTCAAGTCTTGAACTATATCCAAATTATTCATATTATATTAAAAAATCATTATAGAGATAGATAATAAAATAAAATCGCATAGTACATTCTCATGATATTTCACACACAACTTACTTAGAATTTGATCTGGAGAATATTATATTCCTCCAGATAATATGCCGAGATATATATATCTCTAGAACAATAATTAATGTGCTAAATAATATTAAATAAATATATAATATAATAATTAATAGATAAATAATAATGAATTAAAATAATAATATTTATATAATTAATCGATATAATATGAAGAATACTTAATTAAATAATAAATTAAATTATAATATAATAATAACTCATAATATATTAAATAATAATTATAATAAATAATAATAATATATAAATAATAGTAATAATAATAATAATAAGGCATAAATAAAATAATTAATTTAATAGTTGTAAAAAAGTAATAAAATAAGTTAATCATTAAAATATAATAACGTAATGATATAATAATAAGTGTATCAGATATTATTATAGAATCAATAAATAATAATTTAAATTAATATAAATATAAATTATTTTATAAATTAAATAATAAATAATAATAATTATATAATAATAAAATTAACTTATATTATAAATTACTAATATAAAAAATATGATATATATTTTCTATTATTAATTAAAAATTATATAATAAAATCATTTTAATAATATCATATATAATATTATATATGTAATAGCAAAAGTAATACTATAATAATAATATAATAATTAATTAATAATAATATATAAATTAATTATAATAATAATTTAATAATAAAATAATAAATAGATTAATAAATAAATTAAGGTGAATAATAATATTTAAGATAAAAATAATATATAATATAATAAATTAATACATAATTAAATAATAATATAATTATATTAGGATAATAGATTAATTCTCAACCTATATTAATTATCATAATATTATATTGTTTATCCGTCTGATGCGAAACCAATATTAAATAGAATAATGGCTAAATATCGGGATCATTAAGGAAATGTCACCATTCGTATGTCAGAAAAAAAACCCCTATAACGAAGCCTAGAAGTGGCATGTTAGATTAATCTCATTGGAGTACTCTCGGTACTGCGCATAGCAAGATATATTTATCTGTAGATTACGAAAATCCCTAAATTTGAGTGGGTGACTCTTGCTATTAACTTTATATATGTTATTAGGTAGCAAGATTATTCCATATTTCTAATCTTATATGTCCACTTTATATAATATATTATGTGATACTCGTTCTCGAGGCATATTTCTATTACTGCGCGTCTTTTGCTATATGTCTTAGTAGTTAGGTATGGAATTTTTGTGACTACGGTAGCATTTTTATTATTTTACTCAAAGTGCTTTGAGGTTCATGATTATGATATAATATATTCATATATTTATATGTATAGACAAAAATTAGAATCTATTTGTGCAGTTTCATTTTTCTAATCTTCTTATAATGATTATTTGTATCATATACTTTACTGTTATAAGGGTATAGCATTATCATTCGCTATATATTAAGATTCATTATTATTATGCAGTGTAAGAAATAATTAATTTTTCTAATATGAGGGAAACATTTCCTTAATGTGTGGTATTAAGGAATATAATATGCCTCTCTCTCAAATACGATCATTTAATAGACTCTATCACATCCTTGTTCTTTCTCAAATTCAATTAATTTATATTTTTTTGGATATTATGGTTATAATGTATATAATATATGCCTAATCAGTCCATTCATCTTATTCACTAAAGCACGATCAGAAAATATTTAAAGACTAATTTAGGAGTAGAGTTGAGGCATCTACGAAGGAATATTACTTTAAAGAATATTATCTTAAAATATAAGAAACCTTAAGAATAACAAAGATATTCTATTAATCTTACTTTAATTAGAATAGGTATCTTGAGAATAAGAAACCTTAGAATTCCGTAGCATAGTTTGAGTTTATGTAATTTATTTATTTAAAAAGATATATAAGTATTGTCATATCAAGGTAATATACAACCATTAAATTAACTTTGACAGACGATAAGTGATATATTATACTTAATATTATATATATTTTGATAATTAGAATATATTTATATGAATATAATATATTTAATTATTTTGCTTTTACATTCATATGTATATATATTGTAACGTGTTCTATTAATATTTAGTCTAATTTAACTTCAAATGTTTCTTGTAGATTTACAGACAACCTGTTTGGCTGTAATGAAAATAAAATTTTAATTGCTTATAATTATTTTTCATTTCTTATATGTGACTTATTTACTTTAATACTCGTCATGTTATATGCTCGTTATAGTCTTTATTTTATTAATATACTCTCGGTGAGTTTTTCATTAGGTACTTAAATGTATTGCTAATATTATTGTATCTCAGTATTCAGTGACTTATATTTGTTGATAGTTCGAGTGTTTTAAGTGTCTCTTTTGATTCGTTTTGGAAAGTTCATTTAGTGTATTATATTAATAGATGCGTAATTAATTGATCTGTGATGGGCCCCATATCAATAGATCGCGATAGCTGTGGGAGCGAGCTTGCCTTGCGAGAAAATTGTATTATTGAACGTGTTACGATGATGTATTGAGCTGTTTTCTCTCTTAACTGACGTAGCATTTAACTCTAACTGTATCACGAATCACGAATAAGTATTTGATCATTGATATGGATAAATTTTATCCATGTACTCGATTGTATTAGATAACCACATAAGTTTTTGAATTATATTCAAATTTTTGTCTCTTGGATCTAATTTGCTTCATAGCGATGTATTTATAGTAGACTTTATAGAGTGTTGCGTACATCCTATACGACTCGCCTGCACATATTCCTTATCTATTTTGTATTAGAGTTCCTTATATCACATGTGAGAATTCATTCTTGTACCGTATATCTCGGAGTGTATTGTGTCTTTCGTTTTACAGTGCTTGGTGTGTTACCTTGATACTGCGAGAGTTGAAAAAGGAACAGGGATCAAGCATACTTTGCTGGCATAGTTTTATGTGTCTCAGAAGCCAACGTGCATCTGGACGCACTCTTATTGTAGTGCAGCGTGCGCCCAAGACTACTCTCTCTCAATCCACAGTTATATTAGTCAAGTATTCTCCGTGGATCTTAAACTGATAACTGGCAAAGAAGTTAATGGTTTTAGAGTCCTCTATTCGTTTTATTTATACTCGCTTTCCATTATACTTGTTCATTGCTTTTGTGGTCGGATGTTCTGTTTCCTTTTAGGTAGATATTGCGTATTTCGTAAGTATTAACGACCCAACCTTGCGGAGAACAGTAGTATATAATTTGGCTATATTTATTATTATCATGAGTGGTTTAAAACAATCATTGCCATTGATATGTTTCTATATAATGTATAGAGGGTGTAGTGCAATTAATAGAGTAAAGGATTTACTTAATTTAACAGATAATTTAAATATCTCATCTTGGTAGGTAATTTTCATCATTAGAATTCGTACATAGAAGATCTCTTTTATAATCATACTCATCTTATACTCTAATTGTGTTCATCCACTATAACAATCAACTCGTCGTCAGTGAATTAGTTGAATAACTTCTTTTTCAGAATTCTAAGTTAATAGTGCTGAGCGCTCTCTTTCCTTGATACTTAAGACTCATTAGACAATTAGAATATACTAATAATACTATGTCTCTGAACTTTACAGCTGCTAATTCTGTCAGTGAGTCTAATATTAAGGGTACTGATGAATAAATAGCAGAGTAGTTCACAATTCAAATGTAACTTAATGCTTATGTTTATGTTTGTATGGCTTATTTATTATATTTATTCTCATCATATTCATCATATTTATATTAAAAGACATCTCTATCATATCATTATATGAGTGATTAGATCTATCTGCTTAAAATGCTAGAGATGTGTGTCTATAAAAATACACCCAACTCTTCTATCCTATGAATGCCCCAATTTGCAAACTTGTGAGTAGGACCTCACGGATGTGCTGCTTGTGTTATCAGAAAATGTTCACAAAAAGCATATACAAAGTAGTTTCTTGGTGAAAGAATCGAGGGGAGGTATTTACTTTTGTTACAGGGATATCATTATAATATCTCGAAAAACGTTTATTACACACGTTATCTATTACAAAAATATATACAAAAATACTCAACTGTTCACAAGTTCATAAGAGAATTTTCTCTTGATTACATATAATGGTTTTATTATATGTAAATGCTCAAAATACGAGAGAGTTTAATCATAATTCTAGAATATATATATATGATTATAAAAATTGTACATCGACTGTTAAGTATAACTTCACTTATAGCACTTTATTTAATGTTAGCTTTAGTGTTTTATGTTTATTAAAATTTTAGAGGTTTAGTAATTAGCTATTATGTATTCAATAAACCCACTTTATATTAATAAATTCTAGCCCTTTTAAGGAGATTGATTTTATGTACTTCTAATGCGTGAGAAAGTGATTATTTATATAATTACGTGTACAGTAATATAATTAGTAAATACTTTAATATATTTTTAAATGTTACATATTTCCGCGTCCTAAGAAAGAGTTATTAGTTTTGACCAAATGAAAAAGTCTATATAATTTCTTATATTATGAGGCGTTAAGTAAAATACAGATTTTATCTTCTTACGGGTCTTCTGATATTTGCCATATATTTCTAAATCATTTTTTTTGCTCATAAAAGGAACAGTCCGAAGATTATCACAAATGTTAGTAGATGTTAATATGGTCTCTCAAAATAATTATAGTGATAGTATCAAATATGTATAAGGATATTTATTTCTTTTTGTTTGAAAGACGATTAGCTTATGCCTCAAAATTATTCGTGTCGATGGTTAAGTTTTCAAGTTATAAAGTGTGTTGTTTTCTACGATCCTTAGTTAATTTACCTATATGTAAGTGTAGTGATTTATGAGTAAATAACTGGTTGACGTCTTATTTATGTGACTTAATAATTTACGAAGCGTTTTTTTCCTTCAAGATTAATTATATAATTATTACTAGACTTAACGATGTTTATAAAGTCACCAGCCTATGTGCCGAGATTCCTTATACACTGTTTCAGTGTTTATAGAGTTACATAAAATCTAAATCAAGTCTATTTAATAGTATTATAAAGTTCATATTCCTACTCTCTTTATTTGCTTTTTCTTGTTCTGGGATAAATTAAGAAGGATCTTAGGAGTTTTTTGTTTATTAGTGAAATCTGAGCCTATCTTAATAAAAGTATGCGTCATCAATATATAGCGATTACAAAATCTCAAATCCCTGTAGTATAAAATATGTGTACCACTGCTAGGAAATGGAGATTGAATACCTTTTGCTTGCCTTATGTCAGTAAAAAGTCCGCGTTAAAGATTATGAGGTTTTCGACTAAAAACATACATCCGTCCCACGATGCGACTTATAATCCTTCGTGTTTATCGAAACCCAGAGAAGACTAATGTGAACTATATTCCATAGTTACTGAGTATGGAATGATATAACTAAGTGCACTCCATTGCTAATAAACTAGTGACTACTCATCACTCTCAGCGACTCTTCCCGGTTCCTAGCAGCTCGGAGGGAACTGTAGGGATCTAAACGAAGGGCGAGCACGAGCCACAGAAACGTGAAATAGTCTACATAATGGTCTGAGAGCAGTTAAATAGTGAAAGTGTTCAGATTTATGATTCATATGTACTATATTAGGCGCTGTTTCATGGACATAGAGTCCGTTCCCTAAACTCACTTTACGCTCTTGATTAACGCAAATTCTGACACTAGGGGCCCATTTCTCAATCCACCTATAGCACAAGAGGTGAAACTTCCTTTAAGGGGGTTATATTTTCTAAATCATAATATATTCAGCTCATTATGTCTACACGTGTACAGTAATAGAGAGTGATTTTATGCCTCTCTCTCTAAGTGTATTACGAGGGTCGCGATTAGAAAGGATGAGATCGAGTTACTTCTTAATTCTATCGTCTACATACAAGATATTGAAGGAAGTGATAGGAGATATAAATAATACTACTGTAGGCAAAGGTATAAGGGTCTATATACAGTATGTATTTGAGTAGGATAAAACCTAGTGTATATTATAGGATTGTATATTGAGCTAAATGAGTCTAACTAACTATTAAAGTGTTATAGATAGTTTATTCTGATTCTATGTATAGTGTATTTAACTATAAGAATTAATAATAATAATTTATACAGTTAAAAAATAAAAATTATATGTTATAAGTAGTTATAATATATATATAGATAATAATGTAGTATGAGTAAAATAAAATAATAACATGATATTTCATGAGTATTATAATCAAACCAAAGTAAACAAAGCAAATAATTATCGATGAGACTATATTATTCTACTAATAGAATTATGTGACTAACTGTATCATATTATTAGTGCAAATATTCAAGTGTTGTTTACGTAGGATAAGAGCTAGACTTTATGAGTGGGCCTAGTAGAATATATATATGGTAGGTTAGACTAAGATTTTTATAAATAAGTTACTTATTTATAATGTAAAGTATCATTATATGAGATATAAGATAAGAGCTTTATTTAAGAATTATGCAAAAGAGAGATAAGATGAGGAGAGATAGATACTGAATAGAATAATATGAGATGAATAGATATATATAGATAGTAAGATAGATAGAATAGAGAGAGAGATAGAGTGAGAATAGATATATATATAGTAGAGAGAGAGAGTATAGTATAAGTATAAGGACTATGATGCAACATCATCGATGAAGGAGAGATGAGGAAGTATAGAGATAGTGAGATAGATAGTTAGATAGAGAAAGAGGAGAGGAGAGAGAAGTAGAAGAGCTTTCGGCTGATAAAAAGTAAGATAGAACAGTAGAGACTAGAGAGACAGAGATAGACAGAGAGATCAAGTGCATACAACTTACGTAAAATGGTTATAATGTTATTATTATATATTAGAATTAGTAAAACTCGTGATATATTTTAATGTGCTTTATTACGTTATTTGTTTATGCACATAACAGGCTTTAGTGTATATCTCGGTTTGAGGATTTTATAAATGGCTATATTAAATTAGATATTAATAATAAGAATAATAATATAATAATAATTAAATAATAATAATTATCAATATAATAATATGTTTAAATCATTATAATTATATATATATATAATTAATAATAAATATATATAATATAATAATATAATAATATATAATATAAATATAATTAAATAATAATAATTAATAATTAAATAATAATATATTAATTAGATTGATTAATAATAAATTATAATTATAATAATTAATAAATATATAATTTATTATATATTTTAATATTATATATAATAATTAATAATAATAATAATAATTAATTATTATAATAATAATAATAATATATATATAATATAATATAATAATAATATATAATAATATATCATTAAATCATAATAATAATAATTAATTATAAATAATAATATAATTAATAATAATTAAAATAATAAATTATATAATAATTAATAATAATATAATAAATTAATTAATTAAATAATTAATTAATATATAATTATATATAATAATATATTAATATAAGTACATAATAAATAAGAATAATTAATAAATAATAATAATAATAATAATAATAAATAATAATATATATAATATAAATTAGATAATAATAGTTTAATTTTTAATTAAATATTAAATATAATACTATATTATAAAAAATATATATGTAATATATAATCATCATATATATAAATAATATATATATTAATAAAAAATAATATAATTATTATTATAAAATAATATAAGTATAATATAGTAATAATAAATAATAAATAGTAATAAATAATACTAATACTCATATTAAATTAATATATATTAATATATACTATAAATTAAACTTAATAATAACTTAAATATAAATATAAATAATAATATATTAAATAAATAAATAATAATAATATATAATAATAAATATAATAAAATAATAATAATAATTAATAAATATAATTAAATAATTTATAATTAAATATTTATATAATAATAATAATTATATATATATAAATAATATTACAATAATAATAATATAATAATAATAATATAAATAATAATTATAATAAATTAATAATTAATATAATAATATAATATATAATATAATTAAATAATAATATATAATATAATATAATAATAATAAATATAATATATAATTAATACCTATATAATAATAATAATATAATAATAATAATAATTAATTATAATTAGATA
>JABUQX010026831.1:0-35000 GCA_015478945.1 Trachelipus rathkii
TTGCCTTATATACTAGTAGATATACTGTAAACAATATTGGTGAGTTTAGCTACCTTGCTGAACTCTCGTCATTACATCAAGCTATTTCTGCATTTGTATAGACTACTCTTACATTACATTTACAGATCTCATTTATATTCCTGAAAGTTTTTCTTATTTTAAAGATCACTCTAGTATCTACTTATTCTTTCTCATAATCTTTCATTCTTATTTTTAGTCCTGCAATTAGAACTTATGATTTCATCTTGTTGCTGTATAATTCTGGCTAGGGAGAGAGGGAGAGTGTATATCCTAAATTCTTTTGACTATTTTATGAGATTGAAGAAAAAAATATAGATTCCTCTCTTTCTCTTCCATCTCTCTCTCTCTCTCATCATTATTCTTGGTGATTTTAACGTTCATCTGTAGCTACGTTCAGTTTCTTTTTCTTTTGCTCTCAAGATGCATTTGGTGAACTTGCCTAGCACTTTTCTATTGGGAATGACCTTGAACACTTGGTGTAGCTTCCTACTTTTGTCCATGATGTCTTGGGTGAAACTCTAAATACTTTCAGACTATTTCTTAAACTTCCAATCTCTCCTTATTCTATTTATAAACTATTTACACATCATGGTTAGATTATTCTAAACTATTCAAGTCTTTCACAGGAAAGGCCATCGCCCAAGGCGAGGAAACGTTTTTGACACCACTGTGCTGCAAACTTGTCGAACTTGCGGTTAAACCTTTTTGATTTCCCAGGGAATGACAGCTGCTTCGGTGGGAGCGGTCCATCGAAATGCGCAGAAAACATTACCGAGGTGACTCTCGCAAGGAGGCGTACATTCCATATTCTTTCCCTTCAACTAAAAAAGCATAGCAAACCTTGTTTTAACTCTGTTTGTTACCATGCTATTCGCCGCAGGGACGCTGCCTTCAAAAATTACAATCTTAACCAATCTTCAGAAACTCATGCATTTTATATTTCATCCCGGAAGCATGCAAAATCTATTTATTTTTCGTAACACTAAAATTACTTTCTCCATTACAATTTAATATTTTTCTGGCTCTTCAACACTGACTTTGCTTCTTCTTCTTCTATCCCTCCTCTAGTTTCTTCTGACTGCACAACTGCTGTTTCGCCTTCTGCTAAAGCTGAACTCTGCTTAAACCTTTGCTTTTAATTTCACGATACACGATTCCGGAACTATTCCATTCTCCACCCTTATAACTAATTTATGTCTAATATTGTAACCTAAATGTTATTTCTGCCCTCTCTTTGGGATTTGCACTAAGAAAGCGAACGGTCATGATGACATTACTCCTGTGGTTCTCTAAGCATGTACCACAGAGCGTGAACCCATCCTTAGAAAACTATTCCGTCTCTGTCTTTCTACCTTGATTCTCCCTTCTTGCTTAAAAAGTGCGCTCATTTAATCTGTGTCAAAAAAAGAGGCATTTTTCAGCGCTCCAGCTATAGTCCTATCGATTAACCCTCAGATCTTTTTAAAGTTTTTGAATCTTTCCTTAACAGGAAGATTTGAAAAATATCATCTAAATTCTTCATAATCTTATCTCTAATTATTCTCTACTCTCTCTGTATCATGCGTGTCATTATTATCTTATGTCTCCTCCTCTCTCTCTCTATCGAGTGAGATAGAGCTCACCTACTTCTATCTTGTGATGAACACTTTTCTATATATCATTCTCTTTAAATTGTGCTTGTGTGATTTTTCACTTAGTGCTCATTATCCTATCGCCGGGTCGTTGTTGTCGCGATTTCTGGTGCTAATATTGTTCGTCTGTGTTAGCGCGAGCTTGACGATTCTGAGTAATCTTCTACCAAATAGGTTCTTTTCGATGCAAAGGTCGGCATCATTGCTAGGACAGCCTATCTGCACTTTTGTCTATCTATTGCAACTTCAACTCTCTTTTCGTTTTCGTTTCATCGAGTAACTATCTATAGATGTAGCAGTCTGCCTGCTGCCTGCTGGTTTTGGTCTAGTGGGCTATGGACCACTCATGCATCATCTGGATGAGTGTGTGCTATTGACACGCAATCCGAGTGAGTTTAAATTCCACTTATAAAGATTAGTATCAAATTTGTGTAGAGTCTTGTGAGTATTGTACGATAGGTGACAGAGACTTAATGTATTACTAGATTGAGTCTTATTCTTATTTATACAACTCCTTTATTTTTACACTTTTGCATTACATATGGCAGTTCTATTTTCGTAGACTCCACCGTCTATTACTTTTATATATACTTTATTTCAAAATTGATTGGACATTTTATCTTCTCTAACAAGTGATTTTTAGCATCTATTTAATAGATAGATATCTGTTCTTTATAAAAAGCCTTAATCTCTTAAATCTTTCATATACAAATTTTTAGAATTTTATTTGTGGGACATTAATGTGATAATTTTTACATTTTGATTTTATTCTGGTATCAATTTTGGTTCTACATCAACTTCTTATTACATTGGCGCAAGATAAGAAATAAGTAGTATAACTTACAACTACACTTATACTATCAGTTCTAACCACTTGTTAGTTAAGTCTGGAGTTATGATTCTGAATGAAAACCAGGTTCAGTAATAATCTTATACTACACGAATTTTTTTTGAGGACGCCTACGATGTGTAAAGTATAGGATGCCGTTTTGTAATAGAACGTGTACATATTCCTTTTCTCAGGTATAATAAATGATAAGTGTTTAATGCTGTTATCTCCTAATATAAATATCGAGAGTAATTATAAATACATTATTTACCTCAGAACATATTTTCTTTATGAGGAGAGATATAAAAGATATTCTTGTTCTATAATACTCTCCGAAAAATTATAATGCTAGGTTAACGGATGTACGATAAAAAATTTCTAATCTGTATCTGTCTATAGAATACCGTCTACATTTATTCGTGAAATTAAGCTGAGGATATAAACAGTTTAAAGTCAACAGAAAGAGAGAAATTCACAGTGACTGTCTATATATGATAAAACATACGTTCTAGTAACAGCGTTAATTCGCTATAGCTCCTCTATTAGACATTGGCTTGTGAGTGATATTGAGTTAACATTATACGCATTTAATACACGTTATTTAGTCCTTTTCTCTATAATATACCTAACATACTCTCATATCGAGTGAGTAAATGACTTAACCTGATATATTGAGTACTCTAATCTTTCGATTTACTCCACCTGTGTTGAATAAGTCTATTAAACACATTCCTTATCTATTTACCCAACTTATACTAATTGAGATTTTTATCACATTAATATTTATATCATAATAACAGTTACATGTATCGGTGACATGTTATGGTTCTTTATTTATGAATTTGGCTGTCTAGCAAATTATTTATCCCCACTATCTGAGTCTTATAATTGTGTATATAGAGTATATAATATTACTTATTTGGACATTTTATATATAAAATACAAGGTAAATTATAATATATATATTAATATATATATATATAATATATATATATATTATTATATAATATATATTAATATAATATATATTAAATCTATATTATAGTATGATATATTATATTTAATTATAATATATTAGTATATATTATATTATATATTTAATATATATATACTACTTTATATTAAAAATTTCTCTCTCAAATCTTTTTGACTAACATATGATGTGGTGGGATATAGTTTCAATAGTCTCGTGAGTTATATAGCCACATTTAATATATATATAATATATATTATTATTTATATTATATTATTATAGTCTTTTGAATGGTTCCAAAGAAATATCATTCGACATTAAAAAATATTTTAAATTTATATTATATTATTAGTATATATATATATTGATAATTATTACATATTAATATATTAAATTAATTATATAATATATTATATAATATATATACTTAATATTAATATAATATATATTATATAAATATTAACTATATTAATATATAATAATATAGTATATTAATATATATATATATTTAATTACTATATATATATATTATACTATATTAAGTATTATATATATATAATTATTAGGTGACTGATGTGTGTTGTGTGTTTGTGTTTAAGTGTAAGTATTACATTACTTCTGATTGTAATTCTTCTAACTACTACATAGTACACTATTAGAGAATAAGAATTACATTATTTTGTGTGTTGAATACTTTTAAGACATTACTGTAATTGCGAGTATGTGTTGTTGTGTTTGTCGGTGTGTAATAATATAACTATAAAAAACATAATAAATTTAATCATAATAAAAAAATAAAAATTTTAATAGATTCTACAATCTACAATATGCTAACGAAAGAAGTAACAAATATTTGAGATTATATATAATAGGTAAATATTATAATGTGATATTAATAGGAAAAGTAAATAAAAATATATATATAATTTATTAATATATTTAAGAATTTATTTAATTTTTTGCTCTATATAATTATATTTGTAATAAATATGAATTAGAGGAGACCTTTAGGACATTATATAGAATAATGTTGGTTTTACATTTAATTCGATTCAAACAATAATATTTTATAAGTTATTAAAGTACATTTAGAGTTAAATTATATGAACTTATTTGTTTATTTAAACTAAAGAATACTCCCAATGGTTCATAGTGACCGGCTGATACGATGAATTAGTGTGTGATGAGAGATGGTCTTAAAAAATTTTGTATTCGGTAATAATTCTCTCTCTCTCTCGTCTCTCTCCAAGTATGCGTGAGTTTCCTCGCTTTCGGGGTAACAACTGACGTGGTAGGTTACTAATTGCCCCTCCTCCGGGTAGGTCTCCGGAAACCCCCGCCTTTTGGTATTTGGTGTCGCGTGGGTTCTCCGCCCTCCCTAAGGGTATGGAAATACGTCCCCCTGTGTTCCCGTCGCTCGAGCCTCTCTACCATTGCCTGTGTAATACACTTTAAGGCAAATAATCTCATATTCTACTATTACTTGTCCCCTGTTCAATAAAAAAAAAAAGCCAATTATTTTATTTTATTTTATTTATTTTTTATTTTTTTTTACATTTCAACTAAAATTTTACAAGGATTCGCAAAATGTATTCCTTTTCGCTTGAGCTATTGTAGTTCTTGAGATATGATTTTTTTCTTGATCTTTTTTTGTTTTATGTTTTTATTTTTAACCACATTTCCGCTACTAAATTTGGTTACGGTAAGGATTCTTCACAATGCTATTCTTTTCCTGTAATCTATTGTAGTTTTTTGAGATATGTGTTGTTGTTTTAAACAATTTATATATATATCATATATATTAATATATTATAGTATATTTATATTAATATAGTATATTATATTTTATAAAAATTAAATATTATTATATATATATATATTTGTATACTACTATTATTATTATATTATATATATATATATATATATTATATATTATATAAAATTTTATATTATTATATATGTTTATTAGGGTGGTCCAAATTTCTTATGAAAAAATTTTTCTCTTCTTTTTGGTCAGTCTTGAACTGTGCAATTATGAGTGTCTATTAAACCCATACTAACTCTGCTGTCTTTTTCCACCAGCTCCTGGATTGTAGCAATATTTTAATAGTGATACTACAAGCTGTTGAAATATAGAATACACAGTCTTTCACACCCACTGTTTCCTTGATGTGTTCTCGCTATTCTTAAGGTGCGTTCTGTATAATCTGTAACATAGACCCTTATATAAGAATGCTCTCCTCTCTCAATACTTTTTCTTTACCTCTTATAGTTTACATTCTCATACTCTTTTCTATTGTTCAATTGTTTATTCTCTTTCATTATTTCCATAACTCTTTTTCATCCTGTTCTTCTTTTTCACTAGTTTTCCTCTTCTCTGAAATCATCTCTTTTCCCTTGATTCTCGTAACAATTTTCCGTCCTATGATCGAATAATTTTCCTCAGAATCGTCTTGGTAATAATATTTTATTTTGATAATTTCTTGTAACTTTCTCTCGCTTGCATTCTTTACCTCCTTGTCTGTTCCCTTTTTCGTTTCTCATTCAATTGGGTTTATGTCCTTGAGTAATCCAGTGTGGAGTCCAACGTTAATTTATTGGAAGATACAAATGACGTGCGTTTTCTGTTATATATGATAAGTCTGCTATGTGTTTTGTTTATTGCGAATGTTTGATATTCTATTTTTCTCTGTATAATCACGAAATAGCGTTTATCCTGGCTTATCTATTCACTGTTTTTTCTCTCTCTTCTGTCTTTCATGCTCAAGAGTCTCTTTAACCATATTATCTCCTTTTCATTTCCATACCTGTTATTCTTCTCTCCTCTCTCATCATTAAGATGCATGCAGGCTTCATAGTTTTCTTCTCCTAAATATACAAGTGAGCTTTATACTGATCATTACTAGCTAATGCTGATATTTAATTCATTATCGTCATTCGATCAGCATTCCAGCTCTTTAGATGTACTTTCAAGTCATTTTCTTTGGCTGAGTCTGCTGATGGGGGCTGAATAATCCAATTAGTGTCGAACATAAAATCTTACCGGCAAGTTCTCGGCAAGAATCTTGTCATTGCATCTGCTTTTGCTCTTCAATGGAATTTAAACTGCGACTAAACAAGACATATTTTTCAATGATATAATATGTACCTCGTTGCCATCATTCTACGTGCTCCGTGATTGTAGAGCACCTCAGGTTTTACGGAAATGAAAAACTCGATATTCTCAAGATTCCATTCGACATAATATAATCAACTGTTAGCGTCCAGAATATCCTTGTTCTCTAATAATCAAATCCCATGATGGCTTTTTTTATGTCATCACTAAAAATTAAGCTAAGACATTTCTGACAATTGAATCATAATACTCACTAATCTCTTATATGGTTTTTCTCTTCTTAATATTGTTTTTTTCATAAAATTTCTTGAAAAACGTTTTGAACGTAAATAGTGTTCTGGTCCTGGATTCGACAGAATATTCTTATAATTTTGTGCCTTTGAAAGCACCAGCATAATTTGACTTTTTTCGGTGAATAGTGAAATGTCGAGAATTGTCAATAGGCCAGCAAGATAAACACCAGGAAAATGCGCAAACTAAATAAATTATAATACTTCATTATCTAAAACTCACCTTTAATAATGTGTTAACTTCTCTTAACGAAGTAATAGGGAACCCCTCCTTTTCTTTTTCCATTTTTAATCTTTTTAAAGCTACAATTTCATTCGTAGACTTTTCTCGCGCTCTGTAAACAACACCATAAGTTCCTTCCTCGATTCTGAAATGTTAAGAAGAGTTCTGCAACAAATATTTCTAAAAATCCAAAAGTTGAAAAGAAAAATGAAAATATTTTAAGCCCCTAAAAAAATTAAGATTTTTAATTTACCTGTTGAGACATTCGAATTCGTCTACCGACCGACATCCCATAATAGCTGGGAAATAGGGAGGAAGTTTTTCTTTAATCTCTGCTGGAGAGGTAGCTGGAGACTCATGAGCAAAGGTTTCTTTCTTCACTCCAATCATCTCATCATCGGAGTCACCTCTAGAAAAGATCAGATAATGAAAATATTAACATTTATATTAAAAATTTAAAAAATGGTAAGAAAATTTAAGGTTATGCTTACAAAAGTTCAATAATCCTTACTTGTGAAGGCAAAAATTAAAATAAAGTAGGTATAAAAAAGTATACAACAGATTTTAAAATAAGGATCCATTCATTGAACCATTGCACTCATTCGAACTAGCCCCTTAATTTGGGTAATGAAGCAAATATAGTAATTTTACAGATTCAATTAAATTTTTTTTTTAACAGTTCACCACCACTCACGGGCTGGGCCCTTTTCAAGGAGGGAGCAGAAAATAAAATATAGAAAAACCCATCGAAGCTTAACACAAATCTCAGGTGAGCGCAGACGTGGGCTTTAAAGAGGGGAAGATATAGTTGAAAAACAGAAGGCAAGGAGTTCCACAAACAGAAGAAGCTGGAAAGAAAGAGGCACCAAAAAACAACAAAGTCTGGTTTCAATTACTCGATGCAATATTCATGAGTAGGCACAGGACCCCTTGTGATACGAGGCGACGGAGGGCGGTGGTATGCAAGGTTCAAACTCCCCCACATTCTACGCGCGTATACCTATGAAAAAGAGATAGTGCATCAACGTTGCAGTCAATGAGATAGAGGGTCAAGAGAGTTTGAAAGAAGGGGACAGTTTATTAGTCTCTTAGCTTTAGACTCGACCCTATCCAATAGAAGGGTGGAGCCGGAGCACCCCCCCCCAAATAGAACAGTACTCCATACAAGGGCGAATAAGCCATTATATAACTGTAGCAACTATTCAGAGAAAAAAAATCCCGCAACCTGAACAGAACTCCAGCTTCTTGAGGTCACCTTAACAACCATTGTAAATGAGGTTTCCAAGACAATTTGTTGTTGTGTTGAGACCAAATGTTTATGTTTTCACATTGAAACGTTAGAGCCGTCCAAGGATATTAGGGAAAGTTGGAGGGTCTTTGGAGAGCGGAATGTTAAAGAAGTTGAGTTATTTAAAGAGTTGAATTTTTACAAAATGCGATGAGCCCACGGGGAAACTCCATCCAGATCTGCAAGAATAGTAATAGGAAAGAATGTAGACGAGAAACAACTCTAGATGCAAAATGAGGAGTAGAAGATGGAGAGTGAGTCACGGCATAAGAGTTAGAATTAGAAGTTCAGGGAAGAAGATTGTTTGATGAAAAGTAGGAATTAAAGTAGAAATTAGAACAGAACCTTGAGGAACACATAAATTAACAGGAAAGCAGAAAGAGGTCACAAAAATAGGACAAGAGGAGGAAAACCATACAGAGAAACAAAGAGAAGGAGGAACAAAAAAACTAATAAAAAAAAAAAAGAACAAGTTTTATAAAACTAGACAAAAGTAAAAAAAAAAAAAAAAAAACAAAACGTGAACCAACAAAACCGGAATAAATCAAAAAAAAGAATTTGGATATTCAGAGAAAGCAACACACGAACTCACCAAATAAGTCAACCATAAAGGAGCAAGAAGACCATATAGAATCAGATTAGATGGAGAATTACACAGAGATCGACTACGAAGTCTCGGAAAAGCCATCCTATGATTCTGACAAAAGCAGAATGAAAGCACTCCAGAATGATCCAGGAAATAACGAGAGCTTAAGAAAGAGTGTTCAAAGATTTTAGATAGATGTAATACAAAGATGAGAGATATAGGGGAATAGTATGAAA
Organism: Trachelipus rathkii; assembly: GCA_015478945.1. Lineage (NCBI taxonomy): Eukaryota > Metazoa > Arthropoda > Malacostraca > Isopoda > Trachelipodidae > Trachelipus > Trachelipus rathkii. The sequence goes on from JABUQX010026831.1 coordinate 9,193, forward strand.
GATCTCGAACACCACGGCTACCCTATTTTAACAGGGAATAGCTAGAAACATATGCTTGCTTCCACACTGAAGACAACAAGTATTAGCATTACGACATCAAAGTAGAGTTGAACCGAAAGAAGGCGCCAGCTCAGAAGCCACCACTCCCTCCAAACACGGGAGAATGCCATCCAGGGCCACTCAGCCTCCTGGCTCATAAGATCTCAGGACTCTCATGCACACGCATCATGGTGTGATCAACAGTAAAGAACATGGGAATCTGAGCGAGGAGGAGTAGGAGGCAGACGATGCCAGAATCGTCTACGGTTGAGATAATTAGATGAAAAAAGGAAGCCAAAGAGATTAGGGCTTTTCCAGAAGGAGAGTTAGCTACAGAACCGTCAGACCGAATAAGGGGGGAAAGGCAGATTTACAAAAAGTTGTTAGAGACGTTTTTATTGGCAAGGGCCCAGAAATTTTTATCAGTCAGAGAGAACAAAGCAGGTTGGCGCATTTCTTTAGTGAAAAGTGCCCTTAAACCTGTCGCACATAGCATCTTGCAACGATTTCGAGCCAGCACATGGAAAATTAGTAAAGAGTGATAGGAGAACGAAGTTTTCCATCCCAATACGCAATGTCTCCTCCTTGAATGGCGCGCGAGCACGAAACAAGCTTCATCGAACCATAGATTTTGGGGAGAAAAAGATTATTTTGAAGATGAACTGAACCTGCTCATCCCATGGCATTACGAAGCCCCTAACCAATTTAAACATTCAGCAGGTGACCGAAAAGCATCCTCACAGAGTCAAGACAGGATTCATCACAAAGAGTACTAACTATGAGTTAGCAGCACATAAACGAACCGCTCTCATGACCCCCCCCTTACTCTACAAGTAGTGCTCTACAAACCACCGGAATTAAAGTGCCAGACAGGAAAATAGCGATCTTAGGGTTATGTTTGTGATACTGTGTTGTCTCTGGGAAAGAAAAAAATAGTATTGTACTTTATAATTAAAGACTACAAGGTGATTTGTGTACCTCAGAGCCGTCTTGGCCCTGTACTAATAGGGGTACATAGGTGTGGACTAGATGAGTGTTGGTACTTGCAAGTACTTTTGGCATTTGTATTTTTATATATACAGCTTAGCGCAAGTATATTTTATTGTGATTTGTCTACATTTTATACGATTCATATGCGCTGTACGTATATTTCGCAAATGATCATATATATATTTTGGTTAGGCTATCTAGTGATCTAGGATATTATGAGTGTAGTGGTTATTTCCTCACTCTTCCATATTTATTGAAAATTTTAATTCCAAGATAGTACCGTTGAGGCAAGTCTACTGAATGTTTTGGATCCTCATATATATAAATACTTATCCCGTCCTCAGCTAATCAGTGTCGAGAGAGATATTACCACATAAACCTCCACTCTCAACGTGAGTGGATAGTTATTAGTTATCACGTTGATAATATCACCTTCTAAATAAATTGAAGGGTACTTTACGGCATTGGATTGGGTAATGAATATAAGTATAACAGTCTCACATAAAGTTTTAAGTTATGTAAGATAGTTCAAAATAAAAGTTAGGATAAATTGTAATGTTCTACTAAGTATTATAGTGAGAAGCTAAGTGTAGCAGTAAGAAACATACTAACGATATATAATGATTGATATATGATATATTTTTATGAAGATGTATATATATATATAAGTGAATTTAAAAGCCATATTTGAAACATCGAATTTTTAGTATAGTAGTAGAGTAAGATATTATGTGAAATTCCGGATACGGTTACTAACTCTCGATAGTTATTATTTAATTAGTTTTTCTATAGGCCATACAACTCCACCATTTCATTATTATATATATATTCGATCTTGGATACTATACCCAATTCACAGAAATTGGAATATTTACTGAAGTTGGAGATATTAAGTTACTTGAAAAAATGAGGTACCCTGGCTACGTGAGTCCTCAGACAGTAATAAAATCGTGCGGTTGAGAGTTGCGGGTGGGAGGTGGGTGATATTCCCAATTCTTGCGTTCAACACCGCAAACGCACGTACACACACATCATCTCACAGAAACCAGAAGACAGATTAGAATGGCAGCTATTAAAAAAAGAAACTTGGTATTCAATATGCGAAATAGGCTTACAAGTATATATGACAAAGAGCATGTCCCAGCCTTGTGAGCAATCTCCCCTTTCTATTATTTAAAATTATAAGATTCATTTAAAAACACTTTTTTGGCTATTCCAATAATGCCTCATTAATAGTGTAGAACCTCTAGTCTTCACAACTATAAGTCTGCACAAATCCACTACACCTTAGCGTAAAAACCATTCTTCACTTGTGACGCTAAACTCGACGGACCAAAAATTAAAGACACCGATCTTCCACACCATGCAAACTTAAACTATGTCGGACATCTTTCTTCTCTATATGTTTGAAGAGAGAAATTACAACTACTTCCTTTGTGCCCTTCTCAGAGATGCTCAGTTCCACAAAAATAAAAACTCATACAATGCCCATTATCAACTATATATATTCTTTCACAATATATGTCGACCTTCCACTTCCTGATATCGCAGCAAAACCTATATGGAAATTTCTTACATACCAGCCATCACAATCTCCGTGCGAATTAAACGCAAACTCTTCCCATTTCCACATTCTCTCAAGATTACTTATTGGCGCTTTGACTGAGACCTCACTAATACCACTTTTTCTCTTTACTTATATCGGAGAGTGAAGTTTCTCCCAGCCAGGAATTCTAATAATTAAAATAATCAAATTTTTTGAACCCATTATCTATCATAACTCATCCTGCATTAGAGACTATAATCTAGCTTTCAACTCAAATCCGGAATTTATCCTCAACATAGCACCTTACTCACACTCTTGAATGACCAATATCAATCTAAATATTTTCAGACAATTTCTTAAAAAAGTACTCTTTCTATTGTGACATTCTCGTCTTTCATTACTATTTCGCTATACCCTTATCTATGCCAATTTTTCACACCAATAATATAGCGCGGCGTAGCTCTTTTTGTGTGAGAGTACGCATTCAAACATTTCATCTATTTATGTAGTCAATGAGAATGGTTTCCTATACACCTATAAATATACTAACAAAGTGTAAATTCAGGCCCGTGATTTTATCGATTTTAGTTATATGGCACGCAAAAGAATACACTGAACACTTTAAACCTGTAATCTATAATATATAGGAGCTCCCCCAATTTGTACAACACTAGGCTTTTATTTTCTACTAGTGTCCCCAAATAACACCATACACTTTTTAGAACACAGCACCATAGCGCTGCAAGTCACGAGAGAGAGCTTGCTTCTTTATTCGATCTCTCTACTTTTTTTATACAATCCACTCACAGATCGATTTCTCTGGTTGTTATCTGCGTCACCACAGCTACGCCCATCTTCCCTGCCAATCTCACAACTCGTGTATCCGCCTACTGTAACACTGCGATCAGTCCAAAATAATTTTTCCTAAAAAAACAGGCAGATCATCCGTTCACTTTTCGGCGAAGAGACATATAAATGATACACAGCTCATATAAATATTTACACTATTAGAGAGATCAGATACAACTCATGTTTCACATTAAACTGTACTTTCACCATATTCATAGTCCAATAATTAACTGTCTATGACGACACAAGAGGCACTTGTCTCTTTCTTGTTCTTACCACAACACATACATACCTTACGTGCGAGTAAACGGCTAACACTAACAATGTTCCACTTAGCACGCAATTCGATATCGCACATACATATATAAATTTAAATATTTCTACAATTATAAGCCACGAGTCTTCCCTGCCAATCTATCTATAACAATATCTCTCTCCGAGAAAACTACATTAATCCAACAGATTGTCACTCTGACAGACTTACTTAAAGCTGTACTATATATACTTATAACTATACTAACAATACAGCTTTTAAAGGTCATATATAAAATAAATAAAATTTGGACTCCAATTAGATTTTCCTAATATCTAATGATTAATTTACATTAATTTAAAAAAAAATTAAACGATATAGATACATAATTATACCTATTATTTTCCAGAAGATACGTCATCCAGTTTAGCTTTGGCTTTATTATTTTACATTTCTATATCGTCTTATCATCTAGGTGGTGTACATCATCGTCATCATCTATATGTTTTTCAAATTTCAAAACCACAAACAATCGTCAACATATCATCATCATCATCGGAGGATGAACTTGAAGAGCTGGTCTCGAATCTATTTTAAAAAAAAAAATAAAAAAATTATATTAATAATAAAATTAATAATAATTTAACGTAAAAAGTTAATAATTAAAAATATATATAATATATATAAATAATAAAAATAAATTAAATATAATATAATAGGTGAAATCAGTCCTGCAAATTTATGTTAAAATAGAAAAGTGAATATATATGGTATAATATGGGGCATTATGGATGTAAGTGACTATCACATTATGCTTAATTTATAAACACATATTAAAGTAACAATAAGGATCGTATAATAAGGTAAGTAACACTATCAAAACCTAAGGTTAAATCTAATCTAAAGAATATATACAACCTATATATTACAACCACATAATCAACATTTAGATAGGATAAAACTAATTTAAAAAATTATTTATTCTAGTTCATTCTATATTTTAATATTCTTGTGGTTAAAATTTACTACTTATATCGTATATTAACACTATAATCATTGCATTGCAGGATTAAATGAAATATGGATAAGACTCTAGAAATTCTGTAAACATGGTATTTGGAAAATGTAGAAAAATAATATATCAATGGCACAAAAATTGCGCGTTCTTACTACAATCTCAACATAAAATTACTCTTCTTGATAAGGGAGAGGCAAACAAAATTGGGTCGGTGGGTTCGGAGAGAGACGGAATTATTTCACCCCCCCCGCCCTCACCAATATATCTTTCACTATATATTGCTCATTAATATCCGTTAAGAGGGATTAATTTGAAGGGTGAAACCTAGGCAGGACTAGCTCATTCAATTAACAACTATAGATAAGCGTCTAAAGCTGCGTTCATAAAACATCATTATAGTTGTATGTCGGTTATCACATACAATAATTGAAAATTAATTTACTTAATCTCTAATTTTCTTTCAAGTTTTTTAACATCGATTTTAAAATAAATTCGCCTTTTCAAAGCTTCGGTCTAATTAGTTCTTAAGGCATATTACTATAATGCGATTGGATAAACTTTTAATTGAGAGCCCAAAAATATATAAGGCTACGCGTCGAGTGTATTCAATATGAAACAAACTAGAGTTGACACATCAAAATCTTATTTAAATTACATTACAGGGATTACTGGAATACAGCAACTTGAAAATTAGAATAAAAACAAGAAAACTTTTTCTCATCGGAATGGGTGAAACGGTATTTTTGGATACGAATAAAAAACCCAAAAGTAGATTCTTCTATTCTACATCTCTTGAGAGCGCGTAACATATTTCGCGCGTTTCTTTACAAAGGATTCTTGCTTAACACTTTATCATACTCTACTGAGCTATCTAGCCTTATTTCCTCAACAATATTTCGGGCATAAAACCTCTCAATGCTTACATCTAAGCCAACAGAACACACTAAGTATTCCACCACTTCATTCTCATAGATCAGAAGAGCAAGTAGAGGACTACACTTATCTTCACTAACGCTGCTATCTTTTCAATACATTATTCTGGAAATCCATCTGAAAGACGAGAGATTACTTCCACAAAAGTGATTATCTTAGTAAATTACATACTACATGAGATATTCAACTCGGTTCGAAGAGGCTTAGTTTGTACATGAATCAATCTAACAATAATTTCGAATTTCACAAATTTCGCATATTTCTTATATATGTGAGATTTATGAGAGATATTTACTAATGTTATTTGTTCTATACATTAATTATATTATATATGAGGCAAAAAATACAATCACGTTGATAAGAGCAACATAACAATAATAATTTAAATTAATATAATAATAGAGTTTAATTTGTCAAGAGTAATGGAATATATATAGTGATTATAAAAATGAAGATGGTAATAATGGAGACTATAACTGAATTGGAATAACATCATAAAAAATAGTTATGAGTTATTTGTACTAATTATATTGATAGTGAAGATCGAAGATAATTGCTGAATTATTACTATTATTATTATTATTAATTATTTCTGAATACAGAAACCCAAGAAAAGCCCAAGCAAATTAATTACCATTATTAAAATCAAAGCATTAAAGATAAAGATTGTTGTTTATTTGTGGAAATAACATTGAATCAGAAAATCAGACCCAGTAAGACAAGTAATTCGGTCCAGTTAAGGAGTTTCTATACTGTAATTACGTGAACTTATTTGTAATAGGAAGGAAAAAAAAAAGGGAACAAACTTAAGGCATGTTCTTCATTCCTATTTTTTGCGGAACATTTCTTCCACCCAAATATGGAAGAATATTTTTGAAAGTAAGGTCTTGTACACGAAGAAGCGCAACTTTGAACTAACACAAGAAACTTCAAGGAAAAAAGGAGGAATTAGTGTTATATATTTAATATGGTGCAAGTGGAAAGAGCGATGCGTATATTCTGCCCTACCATATATATCTACTGTTGCTTTCAAGGATCAATGTATTGGCTGGATATTTTAGAAGTATGCTCCTTGGTCACAAAATATGCTTACGGAAGGGCAGAAGAGGACAACATAAGGCATATATAAGAAAATGACATAATTATATATATATAAGAAACAAATCAAAATAAATTAATCAAAAAAATAATGCCCAAAAACTGGGAATTTATAAAATTATTGTAATTTTATTACTTTTTTTGGAAAGGAGATGTGTTGAAAAAAGAAGATATTTTGAAATATTTTTTTAGATTCTAGAAATACATTGTTGAAATTTGCATACAGAATATGTAATAAATGAATCTATCGATTGTGAAGGTTTTGTTTAATTCGGACAAAATGATATTAAGCGTAGATAAGCAGTAATGGAGTTTTATATATCGATAATATATAGTTTAAATCAAGTGGGGCATAACCCTAAAAGACTACCAGGATTTACGAAATGGACAATTATAGATATCTGCGCGAAGCTAGTAATTTTCTGTCAACTTAAAGAGAGAGCGGGATGAACATCGTAACCATCTTGTATATCTCTCTAGTTAATTCAACCAAAATTTTGAAAAACTCACAATGTATACCGTGTATTCATTTGGTATGATACTCGAGTGTAAAACAAACGGAAAAATATACACATATTTAAAACAGAAATAAAAATAAAAATAATGGAGTCTCAGTTGAAAATAGTCAAAATCGTGTACGATAATATCAAGAACACAACACAGTGATAAAAAGGCGAGAGAAGGAAATAGGATATACATGATGAATCAAGCGGAGAAGAACTGTACACCTTTATAATTAAAAAAAAAAATCATTCTTAATGGATTGACCATTAGAAGTTAAGGATCTATTTCTTACTTATTTTTATCGTGGAAGGATTACGGAATTCAGAAGTCGCGGTCACATCCAATGGGATAGGCAGCGAGCATGAGTAGTAAAAAGTGATTATGTATGTTATTATATATTATTATGAAGTAGGAAAGTTGACTGATAGTAAATATAAGCACTATAATATGGTGACTATAGTTTACTCTATTTAAGTCTGATATATTGTATAATTGTGGAATATCTTGTAATATATAGGTGAACTTAAAGTCATTTGATAATGTACTAGCTTAAGGGTATATTACCATTTATGCAGGGGTATGATTTAATATAATTGGTGCACAGTATGGACAGACAGGTATTAATGTGTCAGGAAAGACAAAGCCGCAACATACAAAAAGGAGATATTCTTTTAATATTTATTACTAGACAGACTGGACGAACTATTGCTTCATTATCGGTATACACTTACGTGATGCTGGAAACTTAGAGAGAACGGGCCTGTCTATTCTGAAGGAATTCATTCTAATAGGTAAACTGTTAAAGAATTAGTTGAGTACCAATAATGTTATAGGATTGCCTCTTCAAATTTGAAAAGAAATGACAGGGAATGGAAAAATACCCAACCGACACGCAAAATTTGCGAACAATCTTTAAATGGTAACTAGGGATATGACGTCTTATTAGTTGATAAAAGATATAGAACGTATGACAATAATAATAGTAAGCAGGAATGCGAATATAACGTTTTATTTATATAGATAGGTAGATATGTATGTATGGGTTTAATATTAAGTAGAGAATGGGTAGATATATATGTTATAGTATGAGTTTTAATAAGTTATATATGATTAATAGTTTTAAAGTCAGACAAGCAACTAATGATGATATAGGCAAAGGAATATAACGATTATATCATTTGTAATAGTTAAAGTATGGTTACAGCTCTGGAGTATCATAGTTGTAAAAAATATAGGCAATCAGGATGGCTGTAATAAAAATAAAACTGGTACTAGGGAGTATGTTAAGAATATGGTATTTGTGTATCTGTGATAATATCAGTGAAAGATTATTAGATTGACAACGAGCGAATATTTATAATGTCCGTTTTTCATCATATAACTATTCATATCTAATATCCACAGAGAGTGGAACAGTACAATAAGTTTCCTTTTACATTCAACCTTGTGTTTTATGGTAGAAATCGATATTAATATATATATATATACGAATGATATATATAGATATTATATATAGAAAGTGGGTTTTATAGAAATAAAAGCTTGAGATATATGTTATATAATAATATATATGTCAATTTAAGGCGTGACGGACATGATCTTGGAGTCAATGAGAGAGTAATTATAATTAGTTAGTAAGTTATTGGCATGATTAAGGAAGAAGACTAAGGTATGTACCTACTATATATCTTATACCGATAAACAAGATTATATATGTGACAATGGCGAGAGGCTTAGTAGTATTTTGTTAAGCATATAGGATTGTTTGAGAATAGCCCACTATAGCTGGGTAACTATACTTAAAGGTAATTAAATTAGTAAACTATACCCACTATTATGACGTAATTAAGTAATGTCTCACATCAGTTATGAAGGGGTATAATATTATTATCCAATTTCTTGCTATATATTATCATTTTTGGCGCGGGCGGTGGGATGCCCTAGGTATTGAGAGGCACCCTCCGCTACGAGTGAGCGCATGAGAGAGAGATATAAAAATCAGTCATTTTTTTCTGACTGCAGACGGATTCTCACTATAATTAGGTTAATGAATAAGGTTAGGCGGTTAAAAAGTAAGTGAGTCTTGAGGGCTTTCTTTTTATTATCTACTATGCTGTTCATATAATATATTCTCTCTTCTCGGACTATTTCTATTCTTATGTATTTTCCGAGTGTGCAGATTGTTTTATATGTACATTAATTCCTAAGTCTTGGGTGAGAGATGAGAGAATATGTGAGCGTGGATGATGAACGATGATGTGATGCTGATTGTATAGATGAGATGTGTATAGGATGATGACGATAATGTGCTGATGATGGATTGATGATTATGATTGATGATGATTTAGATGATGATGATTGAGATGATGTAGATGATGATAATATATATATATATATAATATAATAATATATTAATAATATATATATATATATATATTAATAATATATATATATATATATTACATTAATATATAATATATGATATAGGTATATAAATAAAAATAGATTTCTTTCTAGATTAGGCTATGCATTTAGATGCCGTCTATCAATTTTATTTCATCGATTACCTTTTTTAAATAGTAGCGTGAAATCGTGTGAAATTTGTTTATTTCTCGAAGTCAAAATAATATAAGTTCACTGTTTCTCTTAAGCTTAGGGCAACTTAGTGGATTGCGCCTAACGAGTCGTTAGCAGTCTTTTTTTATTATTTTAAATAATCCTCACTATTAAATTGCATTAGCAAGATATATTAATAATAATATTATTAATAATCAATAATGATATTAATAATGAACTTAAATAATTTTATATAAATTTTTACATTTAATGATTGTAATCATCTTACTTTATATATATATTATATATATATACCGTAAAAATATATAAATACGTAATTGCACTTAAAAATTTAATTTATATCATTAAAATAAAAGTTCTAAGAAACCGCGTTGAGTCAAGACTCTTCCTGGGCAATTGTAGCTTGCCTCTGCCGACCAGCATTTAGCTCCGTTTTCTATATAATAATGTGAGTGATTTGTTGGGAGTTTTACTTATTAATAATACGATTTTCATATTATTTTTATATTAATTTATTAAGCTGATTTTGTGCTGTTAACTGTGTTGTAATAAAAAATTAGCTGGTTAGTTTATAAAATACTGGGATATTGGAATCGTATCGATTTAAGCTTCTTTAATGACTAAATTCTTCTTTTTCGAGTGTTATGAGCCCATTGGTAATTCAAATGTAGAAAGGGTCACACCATAAAACATGTATATTACACGAAATAAATATGTCTAAGTAATAAATATTATATATATATTTAATATATATATATATATATATATATATATATATAATATATATATATATATATTATGTTTTGGCCGTATTCAAGAATTTGTTTTTCTCGAGTAGAACTTGAATATAATATATATAATATATATAATATATATATATATAATTAATATATATATTATATAAATTATATATATATATATATATTATATATATATATTAGATATTACTTAAATATAATTAATGTTTTTGTGATATATTATATAATGATTTCATGATATATATAATATAATATAATATTATAAATAGTTACTTATGGATACTTATATATATATCTTTGGTAGGCGTGCAAAAGGTGTAGGCGTAATGGGGAGAAAGATGAGTATATATGTCAATGTGACCTAAGATATGTACTATATAACTTGTAACTATATTGAAACACAAATTATAGAGTACTTGTACTTGCTCGTTTACCATATATTGCTTCTTTTTGTAACAATTTGCCTATTCCTTGACTTTCTTCCCAAACAACGGTAGAATCTAATCCGGTTCCATACTCTGAACTCCAATAAGTAGCACTGTTTTTTTTTATAATTATATATTATATTTATATATATAAGATATTATGATATAGATATATATATATTTACCGGTATATATTATTGTAAACATATATTTAATATTAATTGGAATTCATTCCATTTTCCTTAACCTATATATGAATAATAATGTGATATATAGTATATATAGGATTAAGGTGCAGTGACATGCATCAGAAAGAAAAGTAGTAGAAGAATTAACTAATAATAAAAAAAGGAAAAAGTAAAAGATATTAATGCCTTACTCTGCCCCCTCTATACCTAATTTATAGTGAGAATAATCATATTTAACGTCGCATATTAAAGATATAGTCAAAAGACTTGTCAAAATTCTTCAAATATATATTTAAATCCATCTATTACTAGTCTAGCTTTAATTTAACACAATACAATGAATAATACAATAAACAAACAATAGATAATAAGATCAATTATAAATTCCATAATGATAAATTGCCTGTAGACATTTCGAATATAGTACAATCACATACCTCCTTCAGCGTTGGTAACTGTTTTATATGAGAATATGAGAAAACCTCCAACAATTTACTTTTGACAACAAAAAATCGAGAATCACAAATTACACATTGAAAACAACTTGTCAACACCTAATTAAACGTCCAGCAATGCATCTTTGAAAAAAATCTTTGAAGATGACAGAGCTCACCTTGAAACCAACTTGCCAACATCTAGAAACCTCCTAATCTCAACACGTTTGGGTTGGCTTTCTGTTTTCACATTATGTCAACCTATCACATCACTCACCTGAGAGATTATTGCCACCAATCCCATTTAAAGAAACCTACAAACTCTCATTGATCTATAGATTCTTCTTCTTGTTTTAGTTCTCCTTTCGAACTTCACAATTTTTTCTTGCTCATTCGACAATTCAGGTACTGATTCTCTTGACCAAGTATTTTGGGGATGATTGGTGCTCTTCTCACAATGCACATTGTCTGCCAGTTGCTATTGTTACTCATGGGTGATAATTATTTCTAATCTTTATCCAATTTCTTCCATTTATTGATAAGTGACATCGCTCAATCCACTGGAATGTTCAAACCATCCAGAGAACTACAAACCGCTCCAAAGCCTTCCACGTGTTCTACGATTCCTACTCCCAATTCCTCTGCTCTTCCAAAATATTCGTGTCTACATTGTCACTTCTATCACTTGCTACCACTTCTAGCGTGTACTGTGCTCGGGAAACTATAGTGACTTGAGGAATCTTCGAATGACAAATGAGCTTCTTACATCACTATCCGTACTTTCAACATCAAACCAGTCTTGATATTTCTGTCTTCAAATAGTAAAGGCAGTTAGTCTAAATCTCCATCCTGTGTGCTTGTGGTATCTGTTTTCGCACACTGTTTGCACGACTATGTTGTCTATTCTGTGGCAAACCTTTACTGTAACCAATTGCTTCAACATCTGCTAAGCCTCTTTCAACTTTGATCAACATCCCTTCTCTGTCCCAATATCTAACGAATAGCTGTTTTGTAAGAAGATTTATCTTTATTGCGTACTCTCCTGCATGTCTTCTTCAACTCTCCTGCATGTCTTCTTCAACTCTCCTGCATGTCTTCTTCAACTCTCCTGCATGTCTTCTTCAACTCTCCTGCATGTCTTCTTCAACTCTCCTGCATGTCTTTTTCAACTCTCCTGCATGCCATCTTCAACTCTTCTGCATGTCTTCTTCAACTCTCCTGCATGTCTTCTTCAACTCTCCTGCATGTCTTTTTCAACTCTCCTGCATGTCTTCTTCAACTCTCCTGCATGTCTTCTTCAACTCTCCTGCATGTCTTCTTCAACTCTCCTGCATGTCTTCTTCAACTCTCCTGCATGTCTTCTTCAACTCTCCTGCATGTCTTCTTCAACTCTCCTGCATGTCTTTTTCAACTCTCCTGCATGTCTTCTTCAACTCTCCTGCATGTCTTCTTCAACTCTCCTGCATGTCTTCTTCAACTCTCCTGCATGTCTTCTTCAACTCTCCTGCATGTCTTTTTCAACTCTCCTTCATGTCTTCTTCAACTCTCCTGCATGTCTTTTTCAACTCTCCTGCATGTCTTTTTCAACTCTTCTGCATGTCTTCTTCAACTCTCCTGCATGTCTTCTTCAACTCTCCTGCATGTCTTCTTCAACTCTCCTGCATGTCTTCTTCAACTCTCCTGCATGTCTTCTTCAACTCTCCTGCATATTTTCTTTCTTCAACTCTCCTGCATGTCTTCTTCAACTCTCCTACATGTCTTCTTCAACTCTCCTGCATGTCTTCTTCAACTCTCCTGCATGTCTTCTTCAACTCTCCTGCATATCTTCTTCAACTCACTGCATGTCTTCTTCAACTCTCCTGCATGTCTTCTTCAACTCTCCTGCATGTCTTCTTCAACTCTCCTGCATGTCTTTTTCAACTCTCCTGCATGTCTTCTTCAACTCTCCTGCATGTCTTCTTCAACTCTCCTGCATGTCTTCTTCAACTCTCCTGCATGTCTTTTTCAACTCTCCTGCATGTCTTCTTCAACTCTCCTGCATGTCTTTTTCAACTCTCCTGCATGTCTTCTTCAACTCTCCTGCATGTCTTCTTCAACTCTCCTGCATGTCTTTTTCAACTCTCCTGCATGTCTTCTTCAACTCTCCTGCATGTCTTCTTCAACTCTCCTGCATGTCTTCTTCAATTCTCCTGCATGTCTTCTTCAACTCTCCTGCATGTCTTCTTCAACTCTCCTGCATGTCTTCTTCAACTCTCCTGCATATTTCTCCTCAACTCTCCTGCATGTCTTTTTCAACTCTCCTGCATGTCTTCTTCAACTCTCCTGCATGTCTTCTTCAACTCTCCTGCATGTCTTCTTCAACTCTCCTGCATGTCTTTTTCAACTCTCCTGCATGTCTTCTTCAACTCTCCTGCATGTCTTCTTCAACTCTCCTGCATGTCTTCTTCAACTCTCCTACATGTCTTCTTCAACTCTCCTGCATGTCTTCTTCAACTCTCCTGCATGTCTTCTTCAACTCTCCTGCATGTCTTCTTTAACTAGATCCAAGTGCGGATCCTTTGACTTAAACTCCACTCTTTCTTGTTGAAAATATTTTGGTAAATATTTTGGTGGATCTACTCAAACTTTCAAGTGCTAGTAATGCGCCCTAATGATTTAATTCTTCTCCTTGATGCCATATGCCATTCCTTTTGTGACCACTTTGGTAACTACAATAGAACCCACGTACCTTACTACTATTTTACTGACAAAAGTCCTATCTACTGTAACAATTTTCCTTTTAGCAACCTCACTGCAACACACTTACTGCAGTGATCCACAACTACCAAGCACACAGCGTGGCATCTCCCTGTTCTTAACATAGACATGACATCGACAACAATCAATTCAAACAGGTTCTTTGTCTCAACATTCAAAACCTGTGTAAACAAAACCTGATTGTAAATCTTTCAATTGGCCTTTCGGACACGTTCTACGTACCTCCTGTGCCACTGAATAGACATAGTTCCATACATACTTCAAGACCACATTCAGCGATTTGTCAATGTCTATGTGAACCAAGTTCTTATGAGTTACTACGCTGACACTAATGAGCTGTCAAAAACCCACTACCCACTAAAATAGCTTCCTCCAACCTTATTTACCAAAATTGGGCCATTCATAATAAGTGCTCACGATATTGATTAGAATCCTTCAGCAAAGACTCACTTTTCTTAATCGTATGGTGACTTTATCTTTTCCTTCAGTGCTCTTTCTAAAATCCCACCTTTTCTGTAACATAATTATATCCTCGAACGATATCAGATTTTCTTGGTCTTCACGTCGTACACCAAGACATTATATGCATAAATTGTTGTTATAAAGGTGTTGCTCGCATTATCTGAGTTCACTCTAATGCAAAATTATTCCTACACCAAAGTCTAATATTGCCTCTGTTTAGAAAGAAAGTAGAGATTCATCCCTCCTATTATTACTAGATTTTACAAAAGCTTTTAACATACTTGTTTATGACATACTTTTAAGCGAAATAAACAAAATTTACATTGATGGGACAAACTTGCAATGACTTAAAAGCTACTTAAAGGGAAGATCTCAGTACATAAAACTAATAGAAACACATTCAAGCACACTTCAAACATCAACAGGTTTACCCCAGGCTCAATTCTGTGACCGTTTCTGTTTACGCTATTTACTAATGACTTATTCAACTCACATGGCGTTTTTCAGTCTCCTTTGCTGATGATATTCCCATTTTCATAAATGACAAAAATACCGAAAATATATATATATATATATATATATATATATATATATATATATATATATCTATATATATATATATATATATATAAAAAAATAAAAATATATATATATATATATATATATATATATATATATATATATATATATATATATATATATATATATATATATATATATATATATATATATATATATTATTATATATATATATATATATATATATATATATATATATATATATATATATATATATATATATATATATATATATATATATGTGACACGCAGGTGACACCTTAACATAAATAATGAAATAGATAGATGGGAACAAACTGTCGCTAAATTTACGTTAATTATCTTATATCATTTTTAGCAACAAATCAGTAGACAATTTCAGTATCAAAATTAATGAAGTTGAACTACATATGGCTACAAATGCTAAAATACTCGATATAATAATAATAATTATGAAAAACTGACATTTAAAGAACATGTTAACAACCTAGTTAGCAGATTGGCCAGATACACGTACTTGTTAATATAATAAAAAAATATCGTTCCTCTTTTCATACTTAAGAAGATATATACTATGCAAAGATTAACCTCCATTTTCTATACTGTCTTTCTATCTACGGAACAATAAAACAACTCAGTAATCCATCCTGTAATTATAATTCAAAATCACCTCATTCACCTCATTAGCTCTAAGAGGGACTTTTACAGCCACACACAACCCTTGTTTAAAAAACTAAGAATATTGCTATTAAAAGATTTTTTTCGATATACCACTACTAAAATAAATACAAAATAAATCATCATTAATAATGCCTGATACTTCTTGTTAGCTAACTCTCGTAGCAACCGAGCAAGGCGCAAAACAAATCAAATAAATTTACGAAAAATATATATTATAACGATCTTATCTATCTATTCAAAAAAGCCACATAAAGCTTCAGCCGCAGAGCGAGCAGTGAAGTTTTACAACTTAATATCACAAGAGGTTGAAAACGAAAACTCAATCAGGTTCTTCGAAAATTTTTACCCTTTTATTAACATCAAAACCGTTCTTATTAAACTACTTTATATTATAAGTCATGACTATGATAATAACTGTTATTACAATCAGTCTTTTTATTGCATTAATTGCTACTATTAACAATTATTATTAATTAACTATTGCAAACATCTCTCTCACAAGTTTTATATACTTATTTTTATTATTTTTATTATTATTATTATTATTATTATTATTATTATTATTATTATTATTATTATTATTATTATTATTATTATTATTATTATTATTATTATTATTATTACTATTATTATTATTTTTACAATAATTAATTATTTACACTATTATTATAATACTAGTTATTTATTTGATTGTTATTTACTTAACATTACTATTCCTATATTTGCTTATATTGTTATTATCATCAGTTTTACTAAAGTTATCCTCACTACTTTTCTTAATTGATCATAGTTTTATTTTATTATTTTTATTATTATTTTTCATTATTAGCTTTATTATATTAGCAATAGTATTAGTAAATGTATTGTAAAAGTATTAGTTATAGTGTATGGGGGGTAATTCTTAGATCCAATTACTTAAAAATAGTAAAATTATTATTATTATAATTCTTCGTTTTTCATCTTTTCTAGAATTATTATTTTACATTTATTACTATTATTATTGTCAGTATTTTAACTATAGTTTTATTATAGTTAAGTTAATCAATAGCTTTGTATTATAATTGTTATAGTAGTTTTACAATATCTGCATTCATAAATCCAATTGCTAAAATTTTTTAAAACTTTTATGTTTGATGCTCAGAGAACACAATACTTTGTTGCAATTAGTAGCCCCTTTCAGAAATTGAGATTATTTATATTATTATTTTATTATTGTATATTTTAAGTACATTAAACTTAATAATGCAATTAATTTTATTTTTATTATTAAATTATAATTCTTATTTTCGGGCATGGGAAACATTTTTGTTTTCAATGAATCAAGAACTCAGCTCCTCATCCTTCTACTTGGAATAATCTTCCATACAACTATAACAACTTCATCGAAAATGCACAGCTCAAACTTTCGTCTATCCTTAAAATTCTTGGTATTTTTAAATTTCTTTTTCTCATGATCTTTATTGGAATGATTTCATTATTTTTCTTTCTAAGCAATCTTCAAGTGGTTGATAGTTCTGAGGCGCCTTTGAAATTTCATCATGCCACCTTAGTTGCTTGCTCATTATATGAGTGTGATTCGCTCTTGTATGGAGTATGCCTCACACAACTGGGGTGGATTCCCTCACACAGCTCTCCTTGAAATGGCGGAATCTAATGTTTTTCTCCTTATTAACTAATTCTTGGAGCCTAATTTTGAATTAAATTCTAATAGATAACATATAATTTGAAGGATAGCTAACATAACTTCGATTTCCAAAAGAAATCTTCATATATAATTCTTAGTTTGGGTGGGGTGGTGGCCCTGTTTTCAGGTAAATCAGTAGTGAAAGTGCTATATTGGAGGCCTCTGGAAAACTGGAATTCTGGAAACTGGAAATTACTAATTGAAATCCTGGAATTCCAGGATTTCTGGAAACTGGAAACTGGAAAAAATTAATATATATATATATATATATATATATATATATATATATATATATATATATATATATATATATATATAGAAAATACGTCCATGCAAGGGAAAATATACACGCATACGCACACGCACACGCACACGCTACACTTATATATATATATATATATATATATATATATAAAATATATATATATATATATATATATATATATATATATATATATATATATATATATATATATATATATATCTATATATATATATATATATATATATATATATATATATATATATATATATATATATATATATATATATATATATATATATATATATATATATATATATATATATATATATATATATATATATATATATATATATATATATATATATATATATATATATATATATATATATATATATATATAGACGCATATAGTACTTACATGCCTGGAAAGATACAAACATACACGCGGGCGCGCGCACATACATACGTATGTAAATTATTTCGTCGTTGCGCCGGTGCCGCTGCCGGTGATGGTCTACGTACGATCTCTCAGTCCTTGTCGCTCCCCTTAACTGATTTTAAAAAGATTGTAGAGAGGGGAGAGAAGGGGTAAAAAGAGGGGATAGAAGAGAGGGATAGAAGGGGAGATATTGACAAAGAAAATCTAATTATCATTTAAGCCTAAAGGGGTAAGGTATCAACTGCCAATTATAACGTTAAAGAACAAAGGCGTGGGAATCCACGAGGGGAGAGAAAGGATTTTAATTACCTTTTAAGTCTAAAAAGATTAATTATCGTTTTTAAAAGAAGGGGAGAGAGACAAAAGCTTTGGTTACAACTCTTTCTTTAAAACTAATTAGTTTTTAAGGTGTCATCTGTAAATTATAACGTTTATACATAGGGTAAGCTAAACAAAGAACTGGTGTCAATTACATGAACATCTGGTGCTTTGTTCTTGCACTAACAAGAATACAGTTCAACACCTGTTACATGAAGGGGAAGAAACACATACACATACACACACACATATATATATATATATATATATATATATATATATATATATATATATATATATATATATATATATATATATATATATATATATATATATATATATATATATATATATATATATATCAAGTCAATTGCCGACATGTCTTGGAATTTCCTAAGGTCGTTCATATTTAATATATACATTTCGTTTTCTTTTGTATTTTGTTAAAAGTTAATGTTATTTACTTATTTTATTTTAGTTTTATTTATTTTTATTTTTTATTTAAGAAAAAGAATCTATATATTTTTAAAACTTTTATTTATTTTTGCTTAATTTGTTATAAAACATTTTGTTTTAACTAAAATTTCTTCCTTTTTATGTTTATAACGTAAAAAATTTGCGTTTTTACATACCCTAAAGCAGTAAATCAGTAAATCAGTAAATCAGTAAATCAAACTGCCCTCCAGCCGCCCTCCTACCCATTCGTGTTCTATTGATCTATTGATCTATTGATCTATTGATCTATTGATCTATTGATTCAAGTCATATTTTTATTAAAATTGCTATGTTTTACATACCCTAAAGCAGTAAATCAGTAAATCAAACTGCCCTCCAGCCACCCTTCTACCCATTCGTGATCTATTCATCTATTGATCTATTGATTCAAGTCATATTTTTTCTTTAGTATAATAAATAAGTTCTTTGGATAAAAAGCGGGAAAAGAAAACAAGTTTTTATTTTAAAGCATTTATAACATAAGTGCAAACTACATAATCGTTGACATATAAATTTTTAGCATCAAATATATTTACAAGTTTATTAATAGAAACATTATTTAAAAAACATATAATGAAATAAATACAGTATACACCACATAAATTAGAACTGCTAGGTTGTACAGGAAAACATAAGGTCTTAACATATTGAACATTATTATATTTTAAAAAAGATGTTACATAATGATTACTAAACATAAAATCTAAATGCAGAGAGTCAAGGAAATATACAACATTATTTTTATTCTTATACACGGCTATCCAGTGACCATTGCTCGAAACATCCCGAGGAGAAGTGTTGAAGATAAGTCCAGAGTCGGTATCCAATTTCACAGAACCGAGTTCATTACAGGCGAATACACCTAAAAATCTTTCGTTTCTGTATCTAAAGGCATTTAATATTTCTTCTTCATTCATCTTTAATAATTCAAAATTATATTTCGTACTCTGTCAATCTCGATGATTTGAGGATGTTCCAAATACACCAGAACTGAGATTGAGGATGCCAAACTTTGTCCAAATTTGAGACTTAACCCTAATGTTCTTTTTCTTAGGATATTGAGATGATAAGCATTACAAGCTGAAAGATCAGCTGTGAGATCGTACGCATATAAATTACCGTTTTCAGCATGTCTTGAGATCAACACCTGTACCGTTATCGCTGCAAGATGCAGTATTGGCAAAGGACGCGAACATTGAGAATGTGAGCCTTCGTATATCATCTCATAATCACGACCGTAGGGTTGACCATTTACATGCAAACTGATACCTCTAAGTCCGAAATGGGTAAATTTAAAGGCAGACTTCCCATAGTTTCCAGAATAGGCATCGTGTTCTACAATCTATTATTACCTTCAGAGGTGAGCTACCATTGATGATGTTAGGTATATTAATACTCGATAATCCTTGGGTAAAGTCAAAAATTTTACTCTCAATTCTCTTGATTGGATATTTTGCTGTATCAGTCAAAAGAGATTTCTCTATTTCCATATGTTTAAAGGGAGATAATTTCACTTTTCGTATATAAAGATAAGCATCCAGTAATTTAAAGATAGGTTTTGGAGCGGTAGTTGTGGCTGTGGCGTTGCTTCGAACATTAAGAGCAAATTGAGGTGTATATCTAGTTAACCTGATGCGGGTGTCCACTGATGGTAGAATAAGTCTTTCCTGAGAGAATATATCACCGTTTACACGTCCATAATATTTATACGTGTTATTTTTAGATTTAGCGGCGTTGTCCCTATGTTTCTCTACATCTTTTAAATTGTAATATCCACATGATATAACTTCGATAAGGGTAACTTGCAGCTGATGCTCCTAGAGTTGTTTCATTTAAAAACACCTCAATTTGATTGAAACATGTATACAGGAAATTTGTCCGGTGGATACTGTATCGGTTCCTGTGAGATTGAATCATCTTTCGGTTTACTAACTAGTCTTCAGATATAAAAAACACACATTCGAAGGATCAAGATATTGGTCAGTAGCGCTCAGATATTGAATTTAGAAAGACTGTAATATAGTGATGGCGTGAACGGGGTTTATACTAATAAAATTGGATTCACTCACACTGGTCTGTAGGTTCACGGAAAAGTCGATCCAATTGCCTTACAACAGTCTGGGCTGAGGGATGGGAGGAAATGCATCTGCTGGCTACAATCGTCCATGATCGTATAATGGGAGAGATATGTTTAAACATTCCTTATATGCGAAATAGTTACAGGTTGTCATTATTTATGTAAAAAAGTTACCACTTATCACTGTTATTAGAGAGCGAACACGTGAATACATTTTTTCTTTAGTGGTCCTTTCCTATTCCTCTTTACAGGATTTTTACGTCGACCTACACCTTGACCAGTCATCTTACGCCGTAATTTTCGTTTGACATCGTCTAACATTTCATCTGGAACATCAGCTATGCGGCGTTTTACAACCGTTCGAGAGTTGACTCCACCCATAATATCCTGGATAGTATCTAATCCCGTTCTGGCTGCTTTTCTTAGCGATGTATTTACCTCCTGATTTAAACAAAGGGATAGCACGTCTGAACAACGAAGCAAAAAATCCACCTAAACCGTATCCCCTCTGCATTCTTGATTTATTATTATTTTCTTCCATTATTATTATTTACCGGAGCTTCTTTCTTATATGTACTTTACACACTGCTGTCCAAATTGTGAATGGGTAGGGATTGCCTTTCACGTCTCTTATATAAATACGAATCGAACTCAGTTAGTTGGGTCTTACTCAACGATAAGTAGTGAACATTAGGAAAGCTTTTAACTCTATTACCTTTAGAAAAATGAACTACTCTTAACAAAGAGGCTCTAGTATTCCCTACATACTGATGGTCTATAATATCTGTATAAACATAGGCCATACCAGGGTCTTGAAACATCTTAGAAGGCATGCATACAAAATGTAATGAACTCTCGGTGTCATTTTTTGAGACATACTCTTCCATCGTTGGTATATAACGTATTAGATCCTTTAGAGATGGTTTGATATCGTTATTTCTCAATATTGAGTCTGCATGTGAGTAATTACATTTACGAAACCAGGCTGAAGAATGGAAAATAAATAAACTTTTATCTTTCAGGTTCACATGAGTTTGAGATTTTAAGGTGATTAACACGTTATCTTCGTTAACGGTTTTATTAACAAGAAACACTAAATCTTTACATAACTGACTTGTTTCAAATTTTTTGTTTAAGGCCATGAACACATCAGTAACCGATTTGTAAAGACCCCGACTTATGAAATATTTTTCATAGAAATATTCTTTTCATCATGTTCGATAATGTCCATATTAGCGTTAATTTTTAATACATTTTTAACATATTAAACGCTTCTAAATATTATAAATGCCGAGGGGGACTCTGATATATTCTCTATATCGGCGTCGAGAATTATTTCGCTTAAACCAGCTTCATACATTTCTCTTTCTAGTTTTATGGGGTTCAATAATTGGGTTGTATAGTCTGATATTTTATTTTCCGGATGTAGATCCATAGAAGCCGATGAAGGCAGCGTTAAATAGAAATGATCTTCACTCTCCATGTTCACAAAGTAAACTGATCAATGTTTCTTAATTTCACTAGCATTTATATAACTATTAAACTTCACTGGGTATCCTATTCATTTGACAAGATACTGTTTATTTTTTCCTTTCCCTTTGGATCCTAATATTTTTTCTATTTTATACTCGTGACTCTTAGGATCAAACCGTATTTTCTGTATTTCTTGTTTATAGAACCCTCCTTTTATTTTTTCACCATCTAAATCCTCAAGATAGTATAATTTTAACCTGTCTCTTGGGAATTCTCTGATGGTATCTACTTTAAAAACTTCTCTCGACCATCCTGTTTCGTACCCTTTTCTGAAATTTTCATCAACCCTAGAAACTCTCACATAATCTCCTACTTTAACACCCGTGTTATCTTTTATTTTTCCCATTGTGTTGATAGGTACAGAAGGTTTTGTCTTTACCATCTCTAGGGGGGTATTCTTAAGTGTTCTATGATAAGACCTATTATAAGAATAAGCCAAGTCTTGCAGTATATCTATATATTTAAATGTATTCATCTTCGTGAAATATCTATGCATTCTTTCTTTTATAGTTCTTTGTACTCTTTCCATTATTGCAGCTTTATTAACTGAAAATGTGTTATAGTACCCTATATCATACTATTTCCTGAAACTCTTTACCTAAAAATTCTGTACCTTTATCTGTCCACATCATTTGAGGATATCTGCCATCTTCATTTATAATTTCTCTGACTGCAGCAGCTACAGTCTTTGATTTTTTATCCTTTAAAACCTTTAACCATAAGTATCTGGAATATACATCTATCACAAAAAGAATATATTGATACCCTTCATTGTAAGATTTATATTTTATCATATCTGTCAAATCTAACTGCCATACGTTATCTAAATGGGGGGCTATGGTTTTTCGTGTCGGAAATTTTTTTCGTATAGGTTTATGAAGGGTAAAAGCATCCTCACCTTCTAAATATTTTTTCAATTCTTTTTTATTAATTTGAGGAAACTTTGAAGAGAATCTTTAAAAACCACCGTAACTGTATGGCTGTTTCACATCAAAGTAATATTTATCGACCGCCTCCTTAGCTTCCATGACTCACAATGACGTTAACAATAAAATTATATTCATTTATACCGAAAGGTGATATAAAAACCGAATGTCTATATGAAATATTTTATTTTTAACTACAAACAGAACAACTTGAAAATAGCATATGTATACAGAAAGATAACATAGGTTATATACATTATTTTAAATTACAAACAATACAATCATATAAAAAGTACAATAAATAATTAGGAACTAATCCATTTTGAAGCAATGTATGGTTTTTTTCTTATTCTACCTGAATGTGATGTGTTTCTATTTATCATCTTTAATCTGTCCGATGCGAAAGAAGCACCATAGGGACTCACATCTGGTCTAGGAGACATTGGAATATTATCCAGATCAGCCAATCTTTGTTTATTCTGGATTAAAGTTCTCGGAAAATTAATAGTCTGAAGTTCCTGTTTGATCCTGCTCCATTCTGTTACAGGAGCCTTCCTCCAATCACGCGAGAGATCGGATATCAAGTCAACAATATTCGAACCAGTTATTGTTTTTCCATCAATAATGATTTGCCCGAGCTCGTTCCCTGTAATCTGATCTTTTAAAATATTATATATGGCTAAACCCATTTTTTTACCTCTCATTGGTAAGCTTTCCTCTAGTACATGTTTAAAATTATCTTCTCTTTTCACGTCAATCTTAGTATCTGACGCTAGAGCTGAATCTTCCTTAGGCGAATTTAATAAAACTTTTAGATCTACTAATTTTTGTATAGCGTTTTGATATAGGATTCTTTTTTCATGAATGTTAACATCAGTCTAATATTCGATACAATTCCTTCTCGTAATTATTTATCTGTTCAACCTGCGGATCATATAAACTCAAAGGTTGCTGCTGGAACATCTGCTGATAAGGGTTATACCCTGTCTGATGCAGCTGATGGTTTGATGGAGGTTGTTCGAACTGTTGTTGTTGTTATTGTTGTTGTTGTTGTTGTTGTTGTTGTTGTTGTTGTAAAGGTAGGGTTCTGTATTATATTTCATCTTCTCATAATCGTTATAGGGTAAAACCACTACCTTCTTCATCATTGAGCAAACCACTTGGTTATCAAAGGGGCTATGACGGAAAAGAGTAAAGGTAGGAACACACCTCCGCCTTTTTGTAATAGCTTCTTTTTATTTTTAAGCTTTCTTACGTTACCAGCAAGTTTTTTAATGATGCTTCTATGACGACGCAGCTTTACCTTCTGAGGTCTGTTTAAAGGAACATTTCCTTTTATAAGATTTAGACATACTTCAGCTATACACTGTACAAATTTTTCATCTTCACAGATCAGTTTATGTTTTTCAGAAGGTTTCAGGTTTTTAAATTTTTTCATAAGAGGTAAATAATTTGCTACTAGAGTACTCATTATTCAGGTATGTATCCTGTCTCAACCTCTGCAGGTAAGATATTTGTACGCAGCAACACTATGCGTGTTCTTAGGATGAAGCTCCCAGAATAAATAACCGTGAGGTATAGATGTAACTTCTTTATATACTTTTAGGAACTCTTTACGCTGAGTAGGGAACATTTGGGTAGCCACAACATTGACCTGACTCATATCCCTTCTTTGTCCAAACAAGATTAAATACTGTGTGTTTAAAGATACATCACGCATATACTTATTTTGATGAAAGATATTCTGCGTTATAAAAAATACTGTGATGTTTAAATGATGAGAGTAAACTGTGAAAGTTTCTGCTATATCCTCATTCAATTTATGCATCAAATCGTCAAGGATTATAATTTTATGACCCGGTAAACATTGAAGAGCTTTTATATCATATAAACTTCGTGAAATTGAATTACATTATTGTAATCTTTAAACTTTTCTTGGTAAACACTGTAGCACCATATGATTTTAACAGGCTTTTGCTCGAAAATCTCAACCTCTTTTAA
>JABUQX010026831.1:40000-57500 GCA_015478945.1 Trachelipus rathkii
ATACATTGTTATGATTGTGTGAGGGATTTTCTTCGTAATTGACGCAAGCAATTTTCTTTTCTTCGTTTTAGGCTTTTTCATATTTGTGTCTTGCTATTCGGACCCTACTTCTATTTTATATTCGTCTTTGTTATATATATATATATATATATATATATATATATATATATATATATATATATATATATATATATATATATATATATATATATATATATATATATATATATATATATATATATATATATATATATATATATATATATATATATATATATATATATATATATATATATATATAAAAAAAGTTAAATATATATATATATATATATATATATATATATATATATATATATATATATATATATATATATATATATATATATATATATATATATATATATATATATATATATATACGTATAAACAATAAAACCATTAATCAAATATAATTTTATTTACCACGTTTCAACCCAAAATCGTTGGTTCACTTCAGGTCCTAGACCCAACCATTTTGGATTAAAGCTCAGTGTATGTATATATTTTTAATGGTTTTTATTGTTTTATATATAAACAAGCACTATATTTTAGTAATTTTGTATATATATATATATTTCTATTATATATTAGTAATTATATATATATATATATATATATATATATATATATATATATATATATATATATATATATATATATATATATATATATATATATTTCTACCATACATTGTGTTAGGCTCTGCCATTCAAGTGCTATTTCTCCGTGTGTCCGAGGAATTGCATTGGTGGGTGACTCGAGTAATTTTCTTTTTACATAGCTGGTTTATTAGGCCTGTCGACACAATCTTACATAGTTTCCTATGGTAGGGGATTCATGAGAAGGAATAAAAGGCATAAGGTTGTTTCCAGCCCCTAGAAACATGCGAAGAAAAATCTTTCTATAATCTGACTACGGTGAAATATCCATTCAATTTCGCCAAATTTCAGTTATTGCAGAAGATCTCAGAATCAATACCGCTGAATATTTTCAATATCTTAAACACTTCTAAAAATTTTCCTCATTGTTGGTGAACCGTCATGTCGTCCGTTGTCCAGTCGGAAAGTTACTAACTGTTTCAACCACTAAACCAAAGAAATCTTTACGATGTTTTCCTAATTTCTATTAACATTTACTCTTTATTTACCTTGATTATTATTATTTTACTATTATTATATATTAAAATCAAGAGACTCATGTCATCAAAAAATTTTGATCTTCATTTCAAATAATACTATATATATATATATATGAAAGAAGAAAGAATATATAGCAGTATATATATATATATATATATATATATATATATATATATATATATATATATATATATATATATATATATATATATATATATATATATATATATATATAGGGATATGTAATTGTGGTGGTCAATTGAAGACTAACAAGAGGCTGGGTGTTCTTCCGGGTCTTCCGTTTTAGTTTTTTTTCTTTTTCTTCTTCTTCTTCATCGTTGTAGTTTTATTTTTGGAGACGAACTTTTCTTGTTAAGTTAAAACGACGACTTATTGGGAGTTTTTATTCTTGGAAAGTTTGGATAGTTATTTTAACATATTTTTAAAATTCATGTTATCATAAAATATCTTTTAATATATACAATAAAAAAACCATAAAATAAAATACATTTTACATTTAAATATTTTGTTATGCATATTTTTATACTTTTTTTATTACAATAAATCAAAATCGAAAATATAAAAAAAAAACATTACATTTATTAAATTATTTTATAATATCGTATATATAGACATAATATCCTTAAAATTACACCAATATATAAAATAGTTATTGATTAAATCGTTCCCTGGATTTTTGTAATTTAGGCGCCAAACTTGGTCGTTTTTGGAGGCAAAGTGAATTAGCAGAAATGCCGTCAAGAAAGATTCTTTTTTACATTATTTGTTTTGTCTTTATATTGGATACAAATTTATTATGGTAAATGTTATTTTATTACATGTTTTGAAACTATATTTTTAACACAAAACACTATATTATTAAATAATTGTCATAATATAGACATTGCGTATTAAAAATATGATTATAGTTTATTATAAAGCGTTTTCCGTTGGAATTTATTTTTATGGAAATTGTCACATTTTAACGAGAACTTAATTTTTTTAATATATATATATATATATATATATATATATATATATATATATATATATATATATATATATATATATATATATATATATATATATATATATATAAAAAAAATATCTATATATATATATATATATATATATATATATATATATATATATATATATTTTTATTTTTTAATTTTTTTTTTTTAGATATTATGAAAAAATCTATATATATATATATATATATATATATATATATATATATATATATTATATATATATATATTAGTTATATTATATATATTATATATATATATGTATATAGATATATATATATATATATAGTATATATATATATATATATATATATATATATATATATATATATATATATATATATATATATATATATATATATATATATATATAGAATCATAATATTTCTGATGTTTCCGATATGTAAAGATTTTCATGAAACGACTGCTGCTAGTGTGGCTAGCTTTTTAGCGTGACTTATCATACGTATATATATAGAGTTATATATATATATATATATATATATATATATATATATATATATATATATATATATATATATATATATATATATATATATATATATATATATATATATATATATATATATATGTTTGTTTTGCGCCACACCTATTATTCTAATTATTAGCCAATAATACATATTTTATCCTTGTCGCAGGCTCGGCTATCTCTCTCTTCGAAACTGCTGCCGTTGCCATTATAAAAGAGAACAATGGGAACCTTGGCCTTCAGAAAATGTACGCAAATCTCGGTCAAATTATTTTGTCGCCAATTTCTGGGAAACTTATTGACTACACATCAGCCCGGAAAGGAGAGCCAAATTATAAGTAATAATAATAATAATAATAATAATAATAATAATAATAATAATAATAATAATAATAATAATAATATAATAATAATAATAATAATAATAATAATAATAATAATAATAATAATAATAATAATAATAATAATAATAATAATAATAATAATAATAATAATAATAATAATAAGTTTTACTTTTAACTTCCAATTTAAGAAATATTTTCTTCTAATTTCCATTTAATTTTCTCAAAACTATTCTAGAAATTAATTTACAAAGAAAGTATGAGGCATATTTATATTTATTTGGGTCTTAGGTAAAGTTTGGAATGTGATACGATATATTGGAAAATCGAATTAATTATGATATCAAATATACCTATAAAAATTATAAAATTTTTAAATATTTTTAAATAGCATTTGGATATTTGTGTTGGTGAAGCTCGAAAACTTTTTATTAATTTACTTTTTTTGTTTCAGAAAATTAATAATTATCTTTCTTTCTTTCTTCACCTTCCTCTTTGCCCCAAGATTGGGGGTAAGGTGCTGTACAAGCATCGGAAAAGAAAAGCAGTAGGAGAACATGACAAACGTCGAAAAGAAAGCCCAGCCTTACCGCCCCCTCTGTACCATTAATTAGTGAGAGCTCGTCACAGACAGAAAATCCACCCTAGAGCATCATGGGACCGCGACGGACCCTCACTATGGTAAATCGTCAATGTAAGGGTTCATCCCCTGGCCCAGGTGGGCCACAACCATGCCCCCATACAAAACCCCGCCATTCTCTCCTATCATGCACCTTTATTCTCGCCTCTGACAAACTCACATTTCTCTCCTTCAGACATTCGTTCACCGACTCAATCCACTTCCTCTTCGGTCTCCCAGCCGGTCGGTTCCCAACACACTCTCCACTATACATCCGCTTAACCAACCGGCTATCATTCATCCTTTCCACATGACCAAACCATCTCAACATACTTTCATTTATTCTCTCATTTACCCCTTTCTTCACACCACACCACTCTCTAATACGTTCATTCCTCACTTTATTAATTCTTTTCACACCTAGCATGCCCCTAAGATTGTCCATCTGAACACATTGAACTTAGATCTATACTTCATTCAAGACCCTTCATAAGGGGTCTACTACCATACACAACACAGGTAAACATGCCTCATGTAAGACTCCCTAGCGCACTCAGCAATCTAGTCCCTTTACATTCAATTCAACGATTTAATTGCACCAGCCACCTTCCTGCCATTCACACAACTTTCCTACTACACTCTGCATCATCCGTTCCCTTCTCATCCAAAAACATACCCTAAATATTTAAACTCAGACACTTGCTCCAGCTGCTCCCATCTAACATAATCTCACACTGAGGACTGTCCACTCACTCACAACCATAAACTTACTCTTATATAAATAAATATATATATATATATATATATATATATATATATATATATATATATATATATATATATATATATATATGTCATTTATATATATATATATATATATATATATATATATATATATATATATATATATATATATATATATATATATATTTTTTTTTTTTTATTCTTTGTTCTATTTTTTTTTGTTTTTTTTTAATATATTGCTATTATATGATACCAACAATGAATTTCAGTGGTAACGGGCATGATTAAAAAATATATAGGACCAGTTACGTTTTACGGATCCGTAACTTTTAAAAATTTTTTTTTTTTTTTTAACTAAAGGAATACCCAAGGGTAAACCGCAAAGATGGCAGGAGTCGGGGTCTCTCGGCCTTCCGGGGAACGACAGGGTAGGACTATTTCCCCCCCCGGGGAGGGTCTCCGGAACCCCCGCTCTTTGGTATTTGGTGTCGCGGGGGTTCCTCCGCCCTGCTTACGGCTATGGAAAACGTCCCCTCTGTCCCCCGTCGGCTCGAGCCCCTAATTTTTTTTTATTTTTTATTTTTTATTTTTTATTTTTTTTATTTTCATATTTGTAATAAGCTTTATACGCTGATTCCAAATATGTAATTGGTTTTTCTGTAAGTGTCGTACTTTTTGAGATATTTAATTTATGGAAAAAAATGTTTTTTTATTTATTTATTTTTTACATTTTTATAATAAGCTTTATACGCTGATTCCAAATATGTAATTGGTTTTTCTGTAAGTGTCGTACTTTTCGAGATATTTCATTTTTAAAACAATATTTAACAAAAATGTGATTTTTAAAATTATTTAAAAATACTTCGAACTTTTGAATCATGTCCGTTACCACTGAAATTCATTGTTGGTATCATATAGTAGCAATATATTAAAAAAAAAAAAATCAAACAAGCTCAATGTGAAAAACAGAAAAGGGCCTATATATATATA
This sequence comes from Trachelipus rathkii, assembly GCA_015478945.1. Taxonomy (NCBI): domain Eukaryota; kingdom Metazoa; phylum Arthropoda; class Malacostraca; order Isopoda; family Trachelipodidae; genus Trachelipus; species Trachelipus rathkii. The sequence continues at coordinate 45,394 of JABUQX010026831.1, forward strand.
TATATATATATATATATATATATATATATATATATATATATATATATATATATATATATATATATATATATATATATATATATATATATATATATATATTAAAAAAATTATATATATATATATATATATATATATATATATATATATATATATATATATATATATATATATATATATATATATATATATATATATATATATATATATATATATATATATATATATATATATATATATATATATATATATATATATATATATATATATATATATATATATATATATATATATATAGAGAGAGAGAGAGAGAGAGAGAGAGAGAGATTAGGTTACTTTTTTTATTGTTACGTTAGCTTATGTAAATTAAGTAAGGTTATGTTAGATTATTTTTGAATTGTTACTTTAGATTATGTTAGGTTATGTTAGATTATTTTTGACTTTTTAGGTTAGGTTAGGTTATTAGGTTAGGTTAGGTTAGGTTAGGTTAGGTTGTTAGGTTAGGTTAGGTTAGGTTAGGTTAGGTTAGGTAGTTTAGGCTAGATTAGGTAAAATATTATATTTTTATGATATTATTTTTTCAGGTATGTACGAATCCTATTCTCGATGCTGATGAAAGCATTGCTTGTATTAAAGATAAAATTAAACCTGGGAGTATAATAGTAAAAGATTATTGGAGTTCATATAAAATATTGGAAGTCTTGAGTGGTACAATTTTATCCATTATACCGTGAATCAATCCAAAATTTCGAAGATAAAGTATATAAATTAATCGTTAAACAAAAAATATATATATATATATATATATATATATATATATATATATATATATATATATATATATATATATATATATATATATATATATATATATATATGTGTGTGTGTGTGTGTGTGTGTGTGTGTGTGTGTGTGTGAAGCTTAAATTTTTTTCAAATTTATACTTCTTTTGTCGTATTATTTATTTTCAGTAAAATAAAGAAAAGAAATTAAATTACTTCGTATTTCCTCATTTATCGATATTTTTTGTTTTCACAAATTATAAAGATATATCGATCGCATTCCAAACTCTACCTAAGATCCATTTATTTTATTAGTTCCTGACCGGGTTTGTCCGTAAACCTCATACATCTTTAGAGTTTCACTTCTAGCAAATGTATGAATTATTTTACACAATATTTAAGATTATAAATTATTAAATTTTAGGTAGCATTTCATATTATATTTAATCTAAGAGATATTATGTTAACCTTTTTGTTAATGGCTTGTTTGTGATATCTTATGTAATAAGCTTCAGCTATTTTTAGTGTTGCGCTTTACATGAGGAGTGCAAAATTTTAAATGACTTTGATATATCAGGTACAATTGTCTTGCTATGCTTGGTGAATAAATGTTCATATATTTTACTGGGTTAAAAGCGATGGTGGTATGGCCTATCTGATAATCTATTAGTACTGTAACCAATATATGACGACGTACAGTCAGTTTCGGACATGCTAATTAGCACAGGACATGGTGATTTACCGAAAGGGTATCATTAGTAGAGAAGCAGGAAGAAAGTTTTCTTGTTTTGTGGTATAGTTTAATTGTGATTTTTGAGTTGATTGTTGATTTTATGTAAGTTTTATTAATTCCGCGTAGGAAATTTTTCTCCTTATCGGTCTTTAGCTTTTGATGTTTTAAAATAAAAGTTAAAGCTTCAGAGATATTGTCCGTATTGTCCTGTTTTTTTTATAGAGTTTGTTGATGGTTTTGTTTATTATTTTTTGGGGTTAAATTTAACTGGTGGTTACAGATGATCAAGTTCTGTTTGATCCTTTTAACTTTAACATCAAACGATTCCCAATCAGAGCAAATTTATAAGCTCTATATATGAGGGTTTTAACAATTGAATTCTTATATATTCTTCTGGGGAGTAGGAGCTGTAATTAAGATATAGACCATTATCAGTTGGCTTGACATGTATGCCTGTAGAAAAGGTTCCATCATCATTAATTAATTTTGATTTTAAAATCCAAAAAGTTAATAATATTATTTAGAGAAGTTTCGGATGTGAATATGAGGCAGAAAAGGCTTGCGATTTGCAAGCGATTGATAAACTAAAGAATGTCAGTATGGCTTCTAAATATAGTAAGGGTGTCATCAACGTATCTTACATAGAAGACTGGGTTAAATGTGTCATTTTCTTATAAAACTCAATTTTCTAGTTCCTACATGTAAAAGTTAGCGAATGTAGGGCCTAGAGGAGAACCCGCGACAACACCATCCTTTTGCAGGTAGAAACTATCTTGCAATTTGAAAGGGATTTCTGTGCACCATTTTAATAATAGGTTCTTCATGTGATTTTAGGATATGTCGTGAGGAGGGGGGGATTAATGGAATGGTAAACATGTTTAACTATAATATAGCTTAAGCTTATATCATAAGATATCGCAAATCAGACATTAACATCAAGTTTAATGTACTGTATCTTTGATTAAAAATAATATGAGATGCTACCCAAAAAATTCATAATTTATAACAATTTTTGTGTAAAATAATTCATTTATTTGTTAGAATTGAAACTCTGAAGATGCCTGAGGTTTGCGGACGAAACTGGTCAGGAACTAATAACTATAAATATACCTCATCCTTTCTTTGTAAATTGTTTTCTAAAATAGTATTAAGAAAATTAAATGGAAATTAGAAGAAAATATTTCGTGAATTGGAAGCTAAAAGTAAAAATTATATTAAAACGAAAGCTGAGGTGGAATTTCTAAATAATAATAATAATAATAATAATAATAATAATAATAATAATAATAATAATAATAATAATAATAATAATAATAATAATAATAAAGTATTTAGTATAATACCTTTCTCACTACTTCCAGTTCAGCCTTTTATCTGTTTTGTGCCACTCAATTTTTGTGCTCACTTGTCTTTCTCAAAACTACGCTGGCCTTCAAGAAAAAATCTAACACTGTTTTAAAGGATTTCAAAGATCTTATTACTCAGCCAGTTATCGTGGTTTTCCTTTTCTTTGCTTTTATAGCCGGTAAGAAATTATAATTATTATTGTTATTATTATTATTATCATCATCATCATCATCATTATTATTATTATTATTATTATTATTATTATTATTATTATTATTATTATTATTATTATTATTATTATTATTATTATTATTATTATTAATATTAATATTAATATTATTATTATTATTATTATTATTTTTATTATTATTATTATTATTATTATTATTATTATTATTATTATTATTATTATTATTATTATTATTTTTATTATTATTATTTTTATTATTATTATTATTATTATTATTATTATTATTATTATTATTATTATTATTATTATTATTATTATTATTATTATTATTATTATTATTATTTTTATTATTATTATTATTATTATTATTATTTCTCTTATTATTATTATTATTATTATTATTATTATTATTATTATTATTATTATTATTATTATTATTATTATTTTTATTATTATTATTATTATTATTATTATTATTATTATTATTATTATTATTATTATTATTATTATTATTATTATACCTTGTCAAATACCTTGTTACATAAAGAGCCATCACACAAGAAGAGAAAATCATAAATCTGTGAGTCAAGATAGTATTTCTCCAGTATAACTCAAGCGCCGTTAGCCATGCTCATGATCGGAAAGAAAGGAATGAGATACCATATTATCCAAGAAAGGGGAGTTTAGAATGGTTTCAAAGATCTTCGACGAAATTCAATCTATGGCAAAAAGGCGAGAGTTAGACAGGTCAGAGCAGTTTCCTCTCTGTAATTGGTTGGACATACACTGAGGTAAAGTGTTAATACTGTGACACAGAGTACGGCGCCAGCACAGACTCACCCTCTTTAAAAACTCAGGGGAGAAATGGAATCTGGGCAGCTTGCCTTCCTATCTTTCATAGATTCAGGAGATAATGCACCCGATCAATTACAGGTAATTACAGGTTAAGCATTGGTCACCTGAGGGGGAAGAAGTGGGTGGAGGATTGATGGAATCGCCTAGAGTTGAGCTAGAGGAGAACAGAAGGCAAAAAAAAATTAGCATTTTCAGTTAGAGAAAACCATCAAAGCAACTAAGAGGAGAAAGGGCAGATATGAAGAAATAAATAGAGATATTTTTTTCAAAAGGCCAGAAAGATTTGCCGGCAGGAAAACAAAGAGGTCAGATCTGTAGTTTTGTTTAGTAAACGTCCTCTTTTCTTTGAATAATATCCAATAAAGTGTTCAATGTTAAATAAAAATTAGTGAGTTACATAGCAAAGGAAAATTTTGCCACTCCCTATAAGCACTGTCTCTAGCTTGAATGGTGCTAGAACAAGCAAGATTGAACTATGGATTTTGTGTATAGGAAAATTAGACGTTAGTGATTGGAAAGTATAAAAAGTACTATCTCAAAATCGATAGTTTTTTTTTACTATCGATAAATTTATAACTATTTATAGTTTTTCCGATGGTTTTGTTGAGCGTTTGCTACAGTTGGAATATAAATCAACAAGATAAAGGGGCCATGGGAATCCCACTCATAAATAAAGGTCAAAAGAGTAATATAGTAGAAATGACCTAATACCTTGAAGGAAAAGAGACTAGATTTATTAGTTGGTTAAAGGAACACGAGGGTAGTGAGCTAGAAACAACACCAATAGCGAACAAGGCAAGTGACTACCTAGATGAACATGGCATCAACTTGAAAACACAGAATGAATGAAATGAAAAGAACATTTAAGAAAAGAATAAAATTTTTATTATAGGGAGTATTACAATTCTAGGAAGGGAGCGGATGTCTTAGAATGGGAAGAACATAGACTGCTCAACATTTAAAAAAATATCTAGACAAGGATTTTATTAATTAAAAAAAAACGGTGGAGATAATCGCGAATGGATTTTTAAAACTACATGGCGAAAATCCTTAATCACTGTTCAGGTTTGGTGTCTAAGAGCAAACTGGTTCAAGAAACATATTGAAGGAGTGGATAACTCTAATACGTGCAGGATGTATGGTGAATTGGCAAAGACTATCCCATATATTTTTCGGATGTAAAGCACTTATGCATATGGATTATATACAGAAAGGCACAACTCCATGCAATCTAATTCATTTTAGACTGTGCAAGATATGTAGTATTGACACCCTAGCAATCACCGGAATTATAACTCCTCTGCAATAGGTTAAAACGAGCAAGCTAGAATTTTCTATGATATCGAAATATAATTGAAAAATTACCATGCCAGACATTGTACTTATAACCAAACCAACACGTAAATTCAAATTAATGGAAGTTAGAGTCCCATATGATGGGAAAGTGACTCCCTATGAAAGAGAGAAAGAAATAAAGTATTTGAGGCTACGCTATACAATCAAGATATTGTGGGAGATATATTAGGTTGAGGCGGTGCCAATAGTAGTAGTAGAAGATTTGGGAACGGTCAAAGTGTCACTTGCCTCCTTTCCTGAAAAGATCCCTGTAAAGATAGAAACGAAGAAGGTGACTATGGAGGCCACTAACTAAGGGAAGTCTGAATGTAATACGGCTCGTCTTGGAGAGCTGAATGGGTAGGGCTATGCTACAAAAGATTTGTAGACGGTGTGGAACCAGAATTACCCTCCAGAGAGGTGTTAAAAAAGTTCTTATAAACCATCAAATAATGGGTTGGTCGAAAAAGTAAACTGGACTATCAAAGAACTGTTTCGAAGCTTGCTTGCGGAAGAGAGTGAATGGAATTAGATTCTTTCGCAAGTTAGAGTTATTTACAACAATACAGTACACTCGCATAGTGGGAAATTGCGTTCAGAAAGACAGGTTGTTAGTAAGCAGCCATGAAAGAGGGGGGAACATTGCCTGTACCTACTGTGGAGCAGTTGGTGTGGAAGGTAGGACTTTCAAGATGGTGCCATTCAAATTGCATCTGTTAGTTGCTCGGAAGGTTTTTTTCCAAGATAAGAGAAACATAAGCAAATTTATACGGAAATATACAAGGCCATATTCTGTGAGCAGTCTTTGATAATGGAGTAACGCATAAAATCATTTCGTCTTCAAACTTCCATAAAAGTTTCAGAGTCCTTCATAAACATCTCAAGGCTTGGAACACCAGGCCAAGTTACTTATTCTTATATTTTGAAAAGAAGAACACCAAATGCAATGGTATTACAGAAGGCAATTATGCACATAGAAATAAAAAGTTTTGTGTTTGCAGCAACAGAGAGACAATCGTCTTTCAGGAAAAGAGTGAAGATTCCTTATCACATACAACATTCGCAATCGAAATTGAAAACCCTATATGTTGCGTTTAGAGGAAAAGTATTTAGTTGAATGATAAAATCGTGCAAATCGGTCTCACACAGACAAAAAAAATGGTGTCAGATATTTGTTCCAGAAAAGAAATAACATCGGCGAAGTTTTCCTCCCAGGAAGTGATATTGGAGAGCAAAAAAATCAGATGTCAATTGAAAATACTGCAACAAAGGTAATATCCCACAATAAGGTATACAAATCTGACAATACTGGAAAACGGCCGAACTCATCCCTGATTCTATACAATCAAGATTCATCATAGAAGGCAGGAAAAGCGAGAATATTCCAGAAGGGCGATGGTGGAACAGGGCAGTCATGTACAGCAAGGATGTGAAAATATGCAAGAATAGAGCGACCTCTTAACTCATTATTATTCATACTTAATTTTTATTTCACCAAAATTGTATTTTTATAATAATGATAATAAAGGCACTGAACAAAATTATTAATTATTTTAAAATGCTTAAAAATTTTGTGGTTCCAGGGCCACCACTCTAATGACGGTGACTTAAAATAAAATTTAACATTTTATTCATAATCATGCTATTAAATAAATATTTTGCAATTGCGCGACTACGTTTCTAGACTCAAGCTACGTAAATCAATCCACCCTCTAAAGGAAGTCAAAGTCAATGAAATATCTTGATTTCAAAGTATATAAGTGCCAGGATATGCCAAGGAGGCCGTTAACCTTGAGAATCGCCTGGTGGAAAAAAAAGTGAAGTTTAGAAGTGACGATAGTAGAGAGCGCAAGCTTGTCAGATACATGAACACCATTAGTCGGGTGAAAGCAAGGCTTAGAATTAATAATTAAGGCATTAATTAACTTATTACTATTGTTTTATTCTCTGAGTAATTATTATTATTATTATTATTATTATTATTATTATTATTATTATTATTATTATTATTATTATTATTATTATTATTATTATTATTATTATTATTATTATTATTATTATTATTATTATTATTATTTTATATTATTATTATTATTATTATTATTATTATTATTATTATTATTATTATTATTATTATTATTATTATTATTATTATTTTGCCAATTTATCAATTTTCAATTTCGTTATATGCCTTCATAAATTTTATATTGTTGTATGATCGTGTTTGCTATTCAAAGACCCTATATATTAATATATTCTGTTTTATTGCCGTAATGCAAAGGAGTACTCTTCTTTAAAAAGCATCGCATCAAACACCTTGTTCTGATTCGGTGTTTGAATAAGATTCACATCATTACAGTTACCTGTTTCAATTCTACCTAAGAACCTGAATGAAGCAAATTTTGTCCCTATAAGCTCAAAAAAATGACAACAGCGACAATAATTTGTATTACTAAAAAGTTGGATGAACCAAATTTAATTTAACAGGGTGAGTTGAACGATATGGTGCGAGATTTTCTTCTTTCCAAACAACAAGAGAAATATCAGGTTCCAGATTGCAGTAAAAAATCTTTTAGCAGCCGAATATAAAATTTCCGTTTTTAGAAAAAGATGAGCTAAACCTTTCCTTCTCTTTATGAAGTACGGAAATCACTGTATATGTGTAAAGATATGCATGATTTATGTAGTGGAGCAGAAACCCCACAAATTACGTTTAATTATTTGCCCTTCAAAAGTAAGCCTAAAGGTAGCTCTCTTTCATAACTAACATACGTATCCTTCAGAAATACTTTGCAGATATGAAAGAAACCCCTGCATGCATGGCTATTTTACTGAAGTGTATTTATTAGGAAAGAAAGTACAATTTGAATTTCAGGTGTGTTGCGATTTTAAGGTATGGTAGTTGTTCCTATTATAGATCTAATAACAGGTTTTGCTACAGTGTGTATTGCCGTTCTCTTTGTATTTTGTGGGCAGTCCCATGTTGAATCTAATCAAAAATCTCCCCCCCCTCAACACTTAAAAAATTAGAAAGTTCGATAAATTTTTAAAAAGCCATGGGTAAGAAGAAAATAAGGTTTCAGCTTTTAAAACGTTCAATTTAAAAATTATGTGCTACTAAACAGAAAGATGGAGCGCTTGTAGGTCCACAAATCAGTAAAATGAAAGAAGTCTCTGACTGGAAAAAAGCTTAATGAAAAGGAACTAGCTACCTGGTCTTCATGGTTTTCTCGGAATTAGAAAGTATCCAAACTACAAGGAGCTGATTGAGCAGGTTTTGCTGAATTGCAAAAGAAATTGCACCCGTATTGTATTAAAAAGCTCATTTTCTACACTTCAATTTGGACTTTTTCCCTGCTAATGTAATATATTTATATTTTTGTGATGAACAGAGCGAGGGCTTTGGTGAATATATTTTCGTAACGAAAACATTACCAAGGTAGCTGGTACCCTGCCATAATGGAAAAACTGCCGATTAATTAAAGCATGAAACATACAAAACTGACTACAAAAAGGAAAACTAGCTTGCTCATCCTCCCTAAATAACAAACTCTCCCTTCATATAGTTGTCACATTACTCTATATTTTTCTTATATATTCATAGGGTGGATTTTTACAACAAAAAATTTTGAAGCTAAATTTAACTTGCACCAAGAACCAGTTCATCTAATTGATCTGACACAATGAGTAATATTCACATTTCAAAATATCTCAGAAATGTGAAGTGATAGAGAAAATCTAACAGTTTTCCTTATTCAGCAGAAAATCCCTTAAAATCTCATATTTTATTAAAGATTCAGTATTGACTGGTGATACTTAATGACAATCAATCTCCTCATAGATATAAATAATTTGATACTATTTAATGTTATAATTAATATAGAGTGGTTGTTAGTAATTAGATTTTCTATTATGCATAATGATTTAAAGTTTTTGGATTGTTCCCTCTGACAATGTAAAGATGATTCAAAGAGATACTTTAATTAAAAATAAAAATGCATTCAATTTTGTATTTGGTGGGAACTAATCCCATTTTGAATAATGTAATTATTTCGATTTTTAAACTCTATAGAATTTATTATGAAGCTTTTTATAGCATACTTATTTAAGATTCCTGTAAATAAAAAGTCTTGAAAAAATTATTATTATTATTATTATTATTATTATTATTATTATTATTATTATTATTATTATTATTATTATTATTATTATTATTATTATTATTATTATTATTATAATAATAATAATAATAATAATAATAATAATAATAATAATAATAATAATAATAATAATAATAATAACATATGATTTTGTTGCTTTTTCAAGCCTCCAAATTTTTCGTCTGGCTGGCAGTCAGTTTTTAGTGACACTGAATAACAAACCATTGATTTAATAACAGCGTCCGTACACTTCGCCACGAAATAGCCTATTTTTTGTTTGATCAATTCTTGATAATATAAATATTGTTTAAACTAATAAACGTACACAAGCAAATTCACTTTGTAAGTGTTGAGGTTAATCCCACGCTGCCGACTCTTCTTACTAAAATCGCTCGACTTCAATATATTTGCTTATCACTGGCCTACAGCACGACTTCGAGTTCATAAAATCTTCTTTCTGTTATACGATAGCCCGTAGCTGCCATCGGGATTAGGTGTTCTTCCTGAGCCAACAGGCACTGCTTACGCCATGCTGGGCATTACTCACGTTGCAGTGCCTGTTGTGTATCCAACAGCAAAGCGGCTGCCACACTTTCAGAACATTAGGCCAGTGGTCGGCCACCAGCGGCCACGATAGAGAGCACGAAACAGCTCTCACGGCTTATGAAAGCCATCTTAATATGCTCCCGTCTTTTGCTCTATATGTTCTTTCAAAATTAATTTTAATTTGTTTTCTTCCTCTTTTTTCTGACTAATCAGAAAAAAGAGGAAGAAAACAAATTAAAATTAATTTTGAAAGAACATATTAAAGCAAAAGACGGTAAGAAGCTTATATTAAGATCTTTCTATAAGCCGTTGAAACTGAGCTCATGCTCTCTACTCATGAAGCGCTTTTTGATGGTGAGAGTAGTAACGTTGCGTACCCGATCTCAATGTTCTGAAAGTGGATGTAAGGCCGCTTATATTGGATACATAACGAATACCCTCAACATGAGGATGTCGCAGCATAAGTATAAGCCGAGTAAAATATTTCAACATATTAAGGAAGAACACCACAAAAATCCCGATAATAGCATAAAAGAAGGCTTCTCCATCATAACAAGAAAGAAAGATTTTTATGAATTGCGCCTCGGGGAATCATTGCTCGTAAGGAAACATAAACCAGTAATAAACATAAAATATAATGAAATGTCCAATTTTAAACATTTTAAATAAACAAAAAAATCAAGTAGGTTAACTTTTCTAACTTTAAAATTATTAATTTTGTTTATTTATTTTTGTTATTAGTTTAAACAATATTTATATTATCAAAATTGTTAAAATAAAAAAATAAAACTATTCCTTGAAAATGTCCGAAGTGTACGAACAACAACGACGGCTATAATATATAGTAAATATCACCGCAGATCCAAAGCATCTCCGTTAATAAAAAAAAAAAATATAACTTGTATGTCTTTTATATTTCATGCTGTGGTATCATTATAATGACTTTTTATAAAAAATAATATAATAATAATAATAATAATAATAATAATAATAATAATAATAATAATAATAATAATAATAATAATAATAATAATAATAATAATAATAATAATAATAATAATTGTCATTACCATTATTAGTAATAGCAGTATTTTTCCTTTTATAATCTTGAAAGGATCTTGTTATGGTTTCGTTGAAACTTTTCTCTTTTGGCTTCTGGAAGATCTTGGAGCTAACAGAAGTTTGATGGGTTTAACGGTAACGGTTGGGGCAATATTTGGTATACCATTACTAATGATTAGTAATATTTTTACGGAAAAATTAGGTTACTTAAATACCCTGGCTCTATGTTGCTTATTCTACGTCGTTCGTTTTGTTGGTAAGCAATTTTCAACCTCATAGTCTTCTAAAATATAACATCATTATTGACAATATTTATATTTTTTAAGTTGTTTATTATTTTTCCCGCAGGATATTCTTTTATCACTAACCCCTGGGTGGTAATGCCTTTTGAAGCTCTTGAGGCATTTACAACTTCTCTTCTTCTTGTTGTCTTGGCCACGTACGCTGCAACCTTGTCCAGCCCAACTACAGTGGCCTCACTGCAGGGCTTATTATATGCATCCTATCATACTATTGGTAAGGGAAAAGTTTTACTTTTCTAGTAAAGTTGAAGAGACATCTTTTTTATATATCTTATAAAACAAATTTAGTTTTGTCCTTTTGCTCAGACTTACGAAAAATATTAATTTATATTTATTATTCATATACTCATACTTTGCCTAAAATTACAAGTATTGCGTTCTCAGTATCTTAAATTCACTTTCATTCATTTGCAGGAAAAGGTGTTGGAAGTTTAATTGGAGGTGTTATGGTAGAATATGTAGGAAATCGAGAAGCGTACCAAATATATGCAGGTATCGCTGGAGGAACTGCAATCTTGTATTTTCTTATAAACAAATTTTTATTTAAAAAATATAAGGAGACACCGGTTATTTTCTTAACCGATCGAAAAAATATTGCTAATTTTAATTTAAACACTTTTTCAAATTCTAATGAAACTTCTCAAAATAATAACTATAACAAATCAAAAAATAAAGGGAAAGTTAAACAAGCGTTTATTGATGAATCATAAACAAGAATCATGGCAAAAGTTTATATTAAAAGTTTTAGCACTAGGTCAAGTTTAATTACATTTGTAAAATGTAGCTTCTATAAATACA
>JABUQX010026831.1:62500-65470 GCA_015478945.1 Trachelipus rathkii
TTGGTTAAGGATTAAAATTCGAGAAAGGGCAATCATTATAGCCATTAAGAGAAAAATAATTAAAAAGCGATATTAATTTTATTTCTATCAGATTGTAGTTTCACAAGTCGATCTGATAATACTAATGCATAAGACTTTGTAGGTTTTGATATATTTTTCTTAAAAGTTGCTCTTATTTTAATATCTGTAACTGAATTTTTTAATCTTTCAGATTGTCTACTTACATCAAATACTAGCAATGGATACAAATTTTGATCTTCTATTAAACTAATAGAACAATTTTCTTTATTAAGTATATGATTAGAATAATCTGATAGCATTTTATAAGTGGTTGTATAATAATTCTCATTAAAATCAAGTCGAAGATCCATTTCTGGATATCTTTCGCTATTTAACTGAATAAAAGCGTTAGTTATATTACAATGATTAAATATACCTCTATTCATAATTTGATTATCACCATTTGTTTCTTGAAAAGCTAAAATTATAAATCGAGGTTTCTTAGATCCCGCTGTAACATTTAATCTCTAATGGAATTGTTGTTGTCCTTGATTTACTTCTATAGATTCACACTGTCTATTCAAAAATTTAATATTTAAAGTAACTTTATTTTGAATATCTTTATACAGCTTTAATGAATATTCATCTGTAAGTGTTACGTGTGGGATTCTCCACAATGTTCCTGATAAAATAATTTTTTACCATCAGGAACTTTATAAATACCATCATCGTTTATCATATGATTTTAATATAGCATCATTGTCTTCTCTTCTTTTCTTCTTAGTGTAAGCTGATGTTTTATGCCATTAATTACTTTATCATAATTCGCTAAAATCCAAATATATGACCTTAACGGAATAGCTACACTAAAATTCCCTGATGAGTTCTTAAATAAGTATTTAGCCACCATATATCCGTAATATTAATTTTAGACATACTTTATCAAATTTGTCAGGTGACCACATAAAATTCATACCTTCTAAATAATTGAGAGGATATGTTAAAAGTCCTTCATAGTTGATGCTTGTCCAGGGTTTGATTCTTCCATACTTTTATTTCCAAGTTGATATTCAACTCTTGAAAATAAATACATGATTCCGTTATTTATTAAATTTATATATAATTCTTTTTCCTGCTCCAGTTCCAGTTCCAGGTTGGTCTTTTCAAATGTTGATCCATCTTCTTTTTTTTAAAGATCCCTCGATATAAATATAACTTCTAGAGGGGTAGTAAAATTCATCCTGATTTTGAACTGATATTCTTATATCACTAGGTGCATTTAAATCAATTCCTGTATAAGGTTCATATTCTTGATATTCAAATCTTTAATTGAAATCATTTATTTCTGATGATTCCTTCGAATTTAAATTATACTCCTTTTATTATAGAGAAAAAGTTTACGTTGATTTTAAATGTAATCAAATAGTTATTTCTTCCCCTCGAAGATTTAATGGTTTATGATATTGATCAGTAAGCCAAATATGAATTAAATTAACAGTTGGAATTGTTATCGGTAGATATACTACTGTATTAGGTCTCTCATTTATTTTATAACCAGGAGGAACATCGGGAAAGAAACTATACAAAATTGGTTTTTGATGTCCATTAAGATAAGAACCTTCTATAATATCGCAATTAACTAAGATAGAATTTACTGGTGAAATATTAACAATGTTTTCACTTTCATGTTTTCCAATGCCTTCAATAGCATTCCTACTAAATCCTAAAAGATTTTTAAATGACTTTTCATCAAAATATATAATAAAATTAGCCTTCCTAACATGAATGATACATTTCATAGTTATGTGGTTTGCTTCAATACTGAATGCTTCTGAATGCTTATTTTAAACAAGATGTTCTTGAATGTAATTGTTAATAGCTTTGATTTCATAAGCTCCTGTGGGAAATAATATTTCAAAAATTTTACCGTTATATTCATATGCAAATTTATTATTTGATTCATCAATATTTGGTACTGAATTATATGTATTTATATTTAATAACGCTATTTCATGTGTTTTATCCTTTTCTAATTTTAGAGAAGGGTAAAAATTATATTTGAAATCAGATGTATTACTAGATAACACAATGCTCATTTATTATAGAGAAAAAAAATTAAAGATTCTATTATAGCTTTATCAAATATACCTAATCTTAACAGTTCATCATTAATAGCTTGTAACTCATTAAAAACGTTAGTATTACCCGATTTAATTTCTGAAAATAATATTCTATGTTTATTAACAAGCTCATTAGGATCTGAAGGTAAAAATTTAAATCCCATGCCTGAAATATTAGTTACGTCTTCTACACTAGTTCACCGAGGACTATCTCCAATACTGTTTCTTCTTGGTGTTCCTACTTTCTGATGTAATTCTAATTTTAATTCATCAAACAATTTATATTCATTATATATTGGTTTAATAAACAAATCATATTTGTTACCTCTATTCGCTTTAACAGTAGTTCCATCATCCTTTAAAAACGCCTTAGTTTGAAGCATTATTTTCTTATAATTATTATAGTCATTTACGGAAACTTCTCCAGGTTTTTTCAAGGTTAAAAGTTTCCATAAACCTTCAGTACCTATATATCGATGGTCATCAATAATTAAATTATTACCAACAATTTTAACTATTTTATTACCCAATTTAAAATCTACACTTCCTTCAATCGCTTTAATACCGAATGCGTTATCATATTTACCATGAGAAATATTCCTTTCAAATATTTTTCTGATATTTTTCCTAAATCATATCCAGGAGTACTAGGTGATGATGGTACATCTTCGATAGCTAAAGGGGTTCTACTCGTAGTTATAGCAGGTATCGCTGGTTGACTTTGAAGTATTTGATTTGATGTATAGTTATATCTTTAATCGGTTCAATTAACGGTTGATATACCCAACTCTCTCTTCCCTCCTCCTCTGCAAAAAACTCAGCCTCCAGTGACTGAACGGGAAGTACACTG
>JABUQX010026832.1:0-50885 GCA_015478945.1 Trachelipus rathkii
GAGATTGAATATATTAAGATGTTATGTTCTGTAATGAGTGAGTATGGTATAGTTTTGTGGTACAAGGGTGATAGAAATTGATAATAAAGTTTGATTTTTTGGCTTTACTGAAGAGCATATGTATATTGAGTAATGTGGTGATCGGGGATATATAAAAACAGCTATTCTCTCTCGTTACATATGACAAAGTGTTGCGTTAATGGAAGTTTGGATTGGATTTCGTTGGTGAGGTGTTGAGATAAACAAAAACGAAATGCAGGAGAATCTTTAGTGTGGAATTATATTGGATGTGAGCAAGTGGACATTATCTGATTATTTTTATTATTGTTGATTAGCTAGTGGGGTTTCTGTTGTAAAATTCCATAATGGAAGTAAAAGAAAGAAAGTGGCAGTAGGTTTTCTGACATATAGAAGTTAAGATAAAGAGAAATATATTTTATTTAAGGGTTTTTATTAATTAAATATTTTCAACTGAAATATTTATCCAAATAGTTGACAGTTATAATATTAATTATTACTTATAATTATTGTTATTTATTATTTATGTATCATAAAATATTCAATTACAAATAAGTTTAGTTTTCTACGCAATTGTTATGAATACATTAATAAGGTTATTATGTATGGCTTCTGAGTAAACTAATAATTTTTTACTAACGATATGATGATTGCTTTATGTAAATATATAATTAGTCTAATCTGTATGTGTTTTTGTAGTAATGATGTGGATCAGTGTATTTATATGTTTAGTGATATAATCTCACATTAGTTCATTTATATGGTGTGTGTGTGGTGTTGTAAATTTGCAGTACCAGAGTTCAAGTTGGTGTCTATGAACATGTATGCCTGTAATAATAGGGCAGAAACATTGGCAATATTATGATTATGAAGTGTTTAAAATAGCATGACGACCCAGACCTGGGGTGTAGATTTTTTGATGTCTAATTATAAGGAATCTTGATGATAGCTATCTCGCAAAGTTTAAATCACACATTTTTTTATTTATGTAGTTTTTGTGCATTTTTTGGTTTAGTAATTGGCATGAATTTTATTTGAAAGGTTTATCAAAGAGTTCTTTTCTATGAGAAATATAAATTACAATATAGAAAATTAATATAAGGATAAATTGAATATCTTAGATGTGTAATAAAGATGTATATCGCACGACTATAACATGATAACCCCTAGCTGTGTTCCTGAAAAATATATGTGAGTGATTAGATCGGGATAAGTAGAGAGATACAAGATCGTACTCACTAATATCATATATATTCACAATTTATTTCTAAAAAAAAGATTTTGTGTGTTTTGAAAAAGAGTGAAGAGTATTGATTATTAGTTATTTGTTTGCATGTGCTACTTATCCGATTAACCATCGAAATAATGCAGAGGTTTTGTATGATTTTGTCTTGCCAGAGATTTAGTGAAGCCATCTTATTAGATTAACCTAATGATTTATATACAGTACAAATGTAGGTCCTAAGAGTGGTATGAGCTTATCGGCAGGCTCCATTATGCAGTTTATGTATGAGATTATATATGTATTTATATTATATTAACTTTATAAATAATTTATAATATAATATATCACTAGAGGCATTTTGTAGTAACAACAATAATTAATTAAAATAAGGTTTATCTCATTATGTTGTTATCTGATATTATATATATATCTGGTTAGGGACTTGTTAAGTGATATTATTAATTTAGATGATGATATATATACAGCTTCGATTATAAATTATTAGGTATAATATTATATATATATAAGATATAAAATGGGGTGTGTGTACCTCCCCCGACTACATATGTCCTGAAAATTTCAGCCACTTTGCACGAACGATGACCACGATGGCAATTTTCAATTTTCAAAACCAAATTAAAAGTATGTTTTTGAATTTCGAACCATTGCTGGGATTCTACGGTCAATAATATATATATATATATATATATGAGTCATATCGTATCAAAGAAGCCGGTTACATATATTTAATTGTAAAGCATAATGATTCTAACATCAATGTAGATAGAAGCGAATATATATTAGTTAGGCTCTTTCAAGTTTTAATAAGTTTGATAAATTATATATATATTAAAACTAATAAATAAGTTTATCATTAATTTGATTTTAAACAATTATGAGTAATATATTATGACGCAAGATTACTTTCTAGGTAAATGATAGTTAGGCTCAGACGTGCTTATTATCATATGTCTCAAGTTTGAAGGTTTCCAATTATCGAATAATAAAGTATGTGTAGGAGGTGAAGGCAAAAATGAAAGGCCAAAAACATAGGTTTTCAAAAATGAATTCAAATATATATATGCGACCTAGTGTAACATGGCGTCTACACGCGCACATAAGCATAGCCTTTATAAAGCAATGGTCTCAATGGTTGTAAAATATGTGTATCAGCAGAAGGCTTTTAGTTTGTTGTGAGCTATTCTTGTTTTATGTAACTTATCAGGGCTGAAAATTGCAAAAATGACACTCCTAGGTAGAGTCCTATTTATTAGTAATAAGAGGGCTAAATGGAGTTGCCCCTTCAGGTAAAATTACAGTTTACTTCAATAAACAAACTATGTGCAAAAAAAAAACAACAATTAATTTTCAAGATCACCACATAATACTTCGCGCCACAGAGTCGGAGCCCATTAATCACTAAATTAAATTTTTTAACACTATATCAATAGAAATTTAATTACTTAGTAATTTACTGAAAGCGAGCAACTATATACGTACTTAGTGTTGCGTCTAAACAATTAAACGGGAGTATCACGGGCTCTCGGGCAGGTGGGTTCACTTTGCCTTGGGCTCGTGGTAGCCTGAAGGGCAGTTTTTTGATTGCCCGGAGGGACGGCATTATGCCCTTTGTTGGTGAGGTCCGCTCTCAGAAACAAAACAAAACAAAACAAAACAAAAACATTAAAGCTTGTCCCTGCTGTTCAGTAGATGAAGTGACCGTTTGTGAAGACGAATCATCATCCAATTGAGGAATCATCTGTGAAGGTGACTCATCATTCGATTGAGGAACCATCTGTGAAGGAGAATCAACATCCGATTGAGAGAAACCAACTGTGAAGTCGAAGGGAGTACGGCAGGCTTTCCAAACGACTATCGGAACTACTTTCGTCGTCATCAAGGAAGTTGCCTCTATGTATAGCATTCGATTTCATCTGTGATGAAGCCTTATAAGGGTCAGAAATAAGGTGCTTCTAGACTTTTCCGAATGCCTTATCAACTCTAAGAAAAGACATGGGTACAGGTTTGAAGTTCGGCAGGAATGTATATGATATACAGTTAGAGGAATATATATTATATATATGATATATGATAAAGGTGTAGCTGTTGAAAGTTCGTTGTTTAATGTGAGCCAAAAATTTTCTCATGAAGTCGTTGCAAATATCTTTATTTTTAGGTGCTTAAAAAAGTTATACAGGAAAAAGAGGTGTTTTTCCGGTTACTACTTGAAAAGGAAAGAATCCAGAGTCATCAGTAATTAGCTCAAACGAAAGAACTTGGCATGATGACTGGACGAAGATGAAGTAACCTATTTTGTTTTCGCTCTAAATAATAGCAATACTTCAGCGATAGATGATAATCTTCGATTATGAGCCATTTGCTAAAGGGGATCGTAACTCTGGGTACGAGTCTACAGAAATCAATCAAATTTGATAGTTTTGTGGAAAAATTTTACTTTTTATAATTTATTTACTATCTAAAGATATATAATTAAATAAAGAGGAATTCCCAAATCTTGATATCCTTGTATGAAGGTTACAATAATGAAGACAGATTTTGAAGTATTTCTATATTCACTTGATGAATTTGCTCCCTGTCCACCTTTAAGTGTTTTTGTCGATAAGGGTGAGAAGGATATATGAAGACTGAAGCTGAGTATCGGTAAGAAAGGAGGTAATGGCCCTATAATATATAATACGATATCGATATGTACTGTTTCACATCTTCTCTGTGGACGGGATTTTATGCCATGGGAAATGGTGTTTAGTATGGCGTTAGAATTTTTGAAGTTAACTGTTGAAAAAGCAAACTAACGATCCATGTTAGAGCCAGAATAAATACCTAGTACTTATAAGACTCCAGTGAAGACATTCTATGAAAATTGTTGAAGATCTGTTCACGTACAAGGTTTTTGGAAGAGGTATACATCATACTTGAAGATTATCTTTTTGTAGAAAGTAAGAATGAAGACGAGGCTCAAAAGTGGTAGTTTCCTCATCTATTGATTGAAGACGAGAGATAGCAGGTAAATTGAAAGGCATCTACTGTTTTACCAGGAGGATATCGAGAAAAAGCATCTGCTCACATAGTAATATTAGTATACGCTCTAATGTAGGTCATTGAAGGATCATCAGTTCTCATGATATTTAAGTAGTATAAAATCGCAGACAAGTGTATTGCTATTTTAAGTTTGTTCGCGAGGACGATCTCTACTTGTTTATGATAAATTATGATCTCTTGTCAATACGAGAGGGAGATTCTTTGGTTACAAGTTGCACAAGAGGCTACATTCACTCTTTACTTTTCACCTCTAGACTTAATTTGACTTTGAAATGAAGAAATAAGATATGTAGGAGTTGCTAATTGATAAGTTCATGGTAAATATATATTATAAAGTCTAGTATTAATTATGTCGTTTGCTGTTCTGATATAGTCTTTTTGCATTAGAGTAGATAATCTATAGGAACTGGCCATATTATTATCATATTGAACCATTTGATGAAGGTCTGTTACCTCTATAAAGAAGTCTGGCAATACTGATATTCCGTTAAACAAGTTTGAAGATGTGCGCTTGTCATAATCTCGGCAAAGAAATATTATGAGAGAAAAGTTTGTAGCTTTTTTGGAGTCGCGTTTCTTTTGAGGACTTCAAATTCCAAAATACCTATACATACATAATAAATATCCCTTCTTCCTTCTTTCACTTCTCTTAATTATTTTATCCTCTCTTTACTCTTACATCGTTCCTTCTTCTTTTCTTCTTCTCCTTCTTCTTACTTCTTTTTCATTTCGCTGACTAGACTTCAAACTCATAAGACGTGTTATTAAATTGTTTACGGAATACTAATTCAGTAGAAAAAGAATAAACGAAAATTTATGAAAGATATAAATTGTTTTCAATTATTTGTTTTTAAAGGTATAGAAACTGAAATATACAAATATTTGTTATAGTGTCACATCTTTTTTATTTCACGCTGTTTTGATAACAGAATTATTCCTATGGCTATTATCTTATAATTTTTACAATTTACCATAGAAATCTGAATTTTAAAATTCGAATATTTTTATTTTGAATATTATGTCTGTTTTGAGAAGATTTAGTCCATTTTTAAAACATGTAATGTGTAATAAATTATAACAATGCCTGCACCCGCTTCACTTGCTCCTGTTGTAATACTAGCCGGTGGTTATTCAGATTTTCCTGAAAATACATTGGCTAATAAAATTTCTGTCTGCTACTTCTGTAGCTTTGATATACTGAGAATAGCGTCTATATGAGCGAAAAAAATATTAGAGTATTCGAAAATAAAAAATTGTTTATTAATCACATGTGTAGATCCTCTCTAAGTAAGAAAACACATAATAAAATTCTAGCACTGAATTTTTACAATTTGAAAATATACATAGAGATATAGTTTGTAGACGTCGCGCTCCCTAAACAAGAGTTCCTTAATCATTGGAACAAAGAATTTGATGGAAGTCGAGAAAATATTTTTGTATATAATAAGTGTGGTATCGACACAGGGGATTAGTGTCAGGCTTGAAAGTACGCACTTAAGTTCTTTTAAAACAAAATATAGTTTCTTTTGTGTTGATAGATAAGATACGTCAGAGAAAAGAACATATAAGTGACCACATAAATTCCGGAAGCAAACTCTATATGAGATATATTTAAGGAGAGATAATCTGTGAAGTCGCGGGTAGCTTCTCAATGGAAAAATTTTAATATTCAAGACTCTGAACTAGCTGAAACGCATTTGAACTACTGATACCGAACTATGCCCATCCCTATTTAGCGCCGCACATGTGATCTGAGAAGGTGAGATATAGTGATAGAAGGCGCGGAGAGAGTATTGAATTGTGGAACTTTGTAGCTCACATGGGCTATACGTAATCGAGTGAATAAGTGAGAGGAGAATTTTGAAAACTTTCGCGTAATCCGCCTACCAAATAATAGAAGAGAGATACTGAGAAAGTGGTCCGTTATCAAGGAGGAAGAAGTTCCATAGAGTTTTGAAAATGAATTGAAGGATTTACAAGTTAAGGATAATAATAGTCTAGTATGTTGTCATGATTGGAATCGAATTGAGTTAGGAATCGCGCAGTTCGTCGGTCTCCGGGTGATAGCTCTAGGTGTGGATTTTCTAGCTGCGACGAGTTCCTCGCCAACAAGAAGAAAAAGTGTGGTCATAAACGAGAAGCTGTGATGGAAATATCACGGAATATAAGATTAAAAAATCTGAAAAGAAAAAAAGCGTATATTCTTTTTGCGGTTTTGGTGCCTCGTTAGAGTCTTACCACTCACCCTTTCGTATTTTATGGGCTTAAGATTTTCCAGCAAGGCTATATAAATAATGATAAAGTATTGCGTAAGAAATTTGCAAGGATTAAAACGTCTCTTTTCCCAATTTTTTTGGGAACAGGTTGCTAATTGGGGTATAGGTTAGCCGTTTTACTGATCAAAATTGTTTATTGCTAGGGATGGGGTTCATTTTGATGACCTTGTTTATGGAATTTTCTTTCTTTTGGACACAGAGGTTAGGAAAATATACAATGGCAATTTGCCTAAAGAAAAGATTTTTGCCGGGACGCGTCCAAGTCCTCGCTCGATATGTGCGAAATGAAAGCGGTATTTTTTAACACCGCAAGAAGTATCCGGAACAAAATAAATGAATTTAAAGCTATTATTTACATAGAAAAATTACGATATAATTACACAATTAATGAAACATGGTGCAAATTTAAAGATCTTGTGATTTTGCTCGGCAGTCGGAATTTCAAATTAATGGCTATAGATTATACTTCAAGGATAGGAACAATAATAAGTGATGAGGATGGAGGAGGTTGGCGTTATGGAATCTTATACATTAATATATAAAATATAAGTATATTTCTAAATACTCAGCTGGAACTAGCTGATGTTAATTAGAATATTGATTATACTTGGTGTTAAAATAGAAATATCGAATATAAAATTGAACTTAATAAATGTCTTTCGTCCACCGTCCTCTCGTACTAAACTTGATGTAAGTCATTTGTATAAAGAATTAAGCAGAGTCTCAGAAGGATTCAATATAATTGTAGGAGACTTTAAAACTGCCCAAATATCAACTATAATTTAACTTGATGCAGATCCAGAAGATAAAAGCGGTTAATACTATAAATTTAAAAGGTAAAATCTTTTTCCAATTAAATTGATTGCCCTAACAGGGAAACCAATATTTTAGACCAGTTTAAGTAGTGAGTTCACTTGAACTTGGTATAGAAGTTGTGAGGTTATCGAACCCATTGGTAAAAAAAGTGATCAATAACATTAATTAAATTTACCATTAATATTGAAAACAAAATATATACACAACATTACTTATATGAAATGAAGACTTTAAAGATACACCAATTTTAATAGTTTAAAGACAGTTTATCTGTCTATGACGGGGATGAGATAACTTTTAAGGATAAATGCAAATGTAATTGGGATACAGTAGTTCTAACAAAAATATTTAAAGACAAAGAAAAGATTTTGTTCGCATATAAATGAATGAGCTAACTTTAGCCAAATAATTCGAATGACCAATGGAATATAAGAAATTAGAGATTTCCTTAAAGTATAGAAAATAGAGGCATATTAAAACTATGGAAGTCGTTACTCCTTCAGTGTCGAGAAAATAATAATAGGTTACATAGCTTGTCGGCGAAGCTGCAAAAATTAAATTAGATATTATAAACGAAACCTATGAAATTAATATTGTCCGTGAGAGTAAAAATCAATACCTAATAAGTTTTAACAAATATGGTCTAATACCAAAAGGTTCCATTAAGGAATCAATTGGACCTTATCTATTAACATTAATGTTAATTTAAAATCAAACAGTGCTATGTCTTTAAAGCATTATTTAAAATATTTTTTCTCGACAGTTTTTAAAGGTAAAAGAAGTAATTAAATGAAGCATTCTAGCATGGAAGACAAAAGGGATTTTTATGCAGACAACCATTTTAGATACATTTGAAATTCTAGAGGAGGAAGTTGCTTTCCAAATTTGAGATATAAGCTATTAATAATTATAAGTCACCTGGACCAGATGGATTTTAATAACTGGGAGCTCTAAAAAATTTGAAAGATAATATTAGTTAAAAACTCTGACGATGCTTTTCAAAAATAAGTCTTTTACAAGAAGGGTTATTAGTAACGCTATATAATTATTTTCAAACTTGCATAAATCACTCCTATTTTAAAAAAAGGAGATCGCAAGCTCCGAATAATTACAGACCAATTAGCTTAACTTTCATAGTTGTTGGCAAAATTTTGAAGCAATACTAACTAATAGATTAGTTGCACATCTTTGTAAAAGATCATGGAATTGCTCAAATAATTCTCCACAACTCGATATCCCAATTACTCTTCTGATTATCCCATGGTAATTTATCTAGAATTTCTTTAATGTGGTTATTAACGTTGTAGATAACTATAAATCTTTAGGATGTTATTTACCTAGATTTTTCAAAAAGCATTTGATACCGTCCCTCATCAAAGATTATGAGAATAAAGCTTAGAGCTCATGGTATTTATTCGAGAGGAAGACTTTTAATTGGATTCAAAATTGGTTATTGGATCGACGAGAACCAACGAGTCGTTATTTATGGTGAATGCTCAGATTGGAAGAATGTTACTAGTGGTGTACCCCAAAAATCTGTCCTGGGTCCAATAACTGTTCATTATATATGTAAATGACATAGATGACAATGTTTTTAGGAAATATTTCGAAATTTTGCAGGATGATGACAAACTTTGAGATATCGCATAATATAGTATATGAGAATAGGATTATCAATTACATCCAAGAGCGATCTTTTTATACAAAGGATTGAGCTCACTAATTGGTCAAAAAACATGGCAATGAAATTTAATACCGTATATTATGTAATTGGATTAAAAACTGTCAATGATTCATTTTGGATCATTGAAGTAACTCTGAAAGAATCAATTCTCGCACTTATACAAGAATAGATGGAACACCTAATAGTATGTCTTATCAAGTTGTCTAGAGCAAGAAAAAAGATGATTCTAACTGGAGTATTATTGATATAACTAAAGGCGCGATATATAGCAGTTTTTGCGAACTCAATGTGATGAGCTGTTATATAAATAAAGTTAGCTCTTTTATATCATTTATTGCATAAACTATCCGAGAAAATAAATCTAAAAATATAAAACTTCCTCTCTATAAAACATTAGTTAGGGCTCTAAATCTGGAATACGCAGTGCAGTTTTGGAGTCATACCTCAAAAAGGACATAGAAAAAAATTGAAAGAATTCAAGAAAGGGCAACCAAATTAATACCAGAATTGGAGAGTAAGTTCATCAGCGACCAACGACTACAGCGAATCTAGATTTATCATTTCTTTAAACAGTGATTTGGAGAGGAAATATATAAATATATATATAATATATATTAGGTTATATAGTTTTAACAAATGGTATATTTATTTTATTGATCTATCAATATATATTTTAATTTAATAATTTGAAATATATATTATATAACTTTATTTTATCTATATATATATATATATATATAGAGAGAGAGAGAGAGAGAGAGAATTATTGTTTAATTGAAAGTGTTTAAACTTAAATGGTTCTTTAAATTTGGTGCAAACCAGTTAGTCTTACGTCACATCTTGCTCAGGGTTTTCACACTATATGTTGATCACTTCCTTTTTGTAAATTTCCCAAGCCCTGCCCTTCAAACTCCCCCCTCCCCCCTTCCCCATCTGCAGCGAGCAATGCTATCCTAATTAGCTTTTTTCTTCTCCCTCCCGCTACTTCCCTCATTCTCTGAAATAATAATTATTAAAGCGAAGAGAAAAAAAACAGTAGAACTGAGAGACAGCTTGGGATCACGTATGTCTTCAGTCTTTTTATAGAAACGATTTGGAGCTTCACCAGAATTTTTTTTCTTTTTTTTTTTTTTTTCAATTGGTGAAGCAAGCGTAATTCTGAGGACAAAGTCTACTTTAATATTAAAAAAAGATTTAAAAAAAAGAAGTCATGCTCTAGTGATAGAATTAAGTAGAAATATGGCAGAAGTGACGAGGAGGGGGCCTTGCCCCCTTTATTTTTGATACTTGTCATTCATGGGTTCGTGGAAAAAATTAATGATGTGCTTATTTCAACAGAAATTTTTTTTGTTTCTTTCTTTTCAAGGGAAATTATTATCGTAAAATCTTTGTAGAAAAAAAAAAAATTGTTTCAGTTGTATATTTCGTTATGAAATGTTAATTTCAATAAAAATGGTTATAGTTTTTTTTTTATTATTATTATTATTATTATTATTATTATGGTCCTTATGAGTTTCATGGCGCAGTTCTTTTTGTTTTTTTTTATACTTTTTTTCGTATATTGCTATTAGATCAAAAATCAAATCAAAATGATACTATCAATAAATTTGAGTGCTGATGAGCAGGATTAAAAAATTTTAAATGCAAAAAAAGTAATTATTTAATAATATCGTACGTTTGACAGCGCCCGAGATATAGCGACGTTGTCTCGGGATATTTTCCGTAGTGCAAAAATCTTGCCCGAAAAAAAGAGAAAATCTGTTACGGCAAAGTATATCCATGTTATGTACACACAGAATCTATGTATTTAAAAAAAGAAAAGAAAGAAAATACGGAACTTATTTTACCCACAAACATTAATTTTTTAGGTTACCTTAAATTTTAAGTATTAGCACAAAAATCCCGTTTTGTTTCTCATGCAAAATGAGCGTTTTTGCTTACTTTATTATTAAATTTTTAATATTTCCAAATTTCGTATCTTTCTCATCAGCATCTTAATTAATTGCTAACATCTTATACTAACAATATATGAAAATAAAAAATTTAAACAAAACAGATATTCATCTGCGCCATGAAACTCATAAGGTCCATTATTATTATTATTATTATTTTTATTATTATTATTATTATTATTATTATTATTATTATTATTATTATTCGATTTTCAGTATTTGGTTGAAAAATCGGTATTGAAATTTTATATAAGTTAATCGAATTTATCGATTCTAACCGATTAATCATCTTTATCGACCTTCAGAAACAAAAGAGAGAAAAAAAAATCTTTATATAGCCCCAATGATAAATAGTTAGTGGTGTTTTGCTCAAGTTGCGAGAATTTTTTTCTTCCGCACAGTTAATCCAACTTTATAAAGAGTCTTATCCCCTTGTATAGCAGTACTGCTCTCCACACATTTCGGGGGGGGGGGGTCTCTGGTTCCACCCTTGTTGTTTAGAATAAGACTTAAGAGGAAGTCTACAGGCTAAAAAGACATAAACTGTCACCTTACTTTGAAGCCCACTCCGCTTGAACCCTTTTTTATATCTTTCTGCTGCCACTTACATTGGCATTGGCTCACTATCTCTTTACTGTAGGAACTACAACGGTGGGGGGGGGTGCTCGAGGGAGGGCATTCACTGACCCCTTTCATTTTATTTTCTTCTCCCTCCGTGAAAAGGGCCTTGCCCGTCAGTGGTGGTGGTAACATGCAAAGGAAAAAAAATCAAAGTATGAAAACTAATAATAATTTGATGTAATCAAACAAGTTTTGATTAAGAGTATTTTGTTCTGTTAATTAAACAATAAAAATTGAAACTTTTATAAATCTATTTATTGTTAAACTAAAAAAGAAAAAAAAAGTTTAAATTGAAAATTTTCGGAGTTTTTTGAAATTTTTATTGTAGATATAATTATGCTTGTTACAGAAACCTTCAATAAATGCATCATAAGGAAGGTTTATATCTTTAAGGAGTATTTTTTTTTTATTCAAAGGTAAGAAAATCTCTTTACAGGTTTTTTATTCTATAATTTTTCTGGCAGAGTGTAATTTTTTTTATCTTAAGTGAATATTTGTTGTAATTTTTTTAATTTTCATTTTGTTTTTTAAAATGAAATTATCAAAGTAAATAGAATTATAAAGAGTTACATAACTTTTTTTATTTAAGCGTTTTTCTAAATAACCCATTATTTTGTACCTTTGGGCACGCCATGTCCAATTTGAAACAGTCGGACCAATGATGTTCATAGAGGTCAAATTGTTGAGTATTCTCTATAGATAAATGTTCATAATAAAGGACATTTAACTCGTCAAATTCAATCTACTCATGAAAATTTTACGAAGAGTAAAAAAAAAAATCGATAAAATTTTCGATATAGGTAATTTTCATGCCCTCTTTCTAGATCAGTGGTCTGCCAAAGTGGGGTAGCGGCGTACCCGTCGGGGGTAGGCAGAGTGATACTTGTGGGGTACGCCAAAAGAAGTAGGCGCTCACGATCACTGGCGAGTGTATGATCTTGTATGAAGTGCAATGATATTATAAGTATTATATAATATATATATATATAGTAATACTATTATTATATAATATATTATATATATATATAATATTAGTATATATATATAGATAGTATAGCTATCATTCTTTTAGTATAAGTATATATATATATATATATCATATATATATCATTATATATTATATAAGTATATGTAATAGTATATATATATGGCTTCTCGCGTGCAAATTTAATGCATCACCTCTTAAATATAATTTAACTTCTTTCATATTGGGAAATGTAGGTCTAGGGTTTGGTTTTATTTGGTTGCATACAAACTCGGGAGTGTTGCACAGGATTATAAATGTATAAACCGTATAACGACAGTGTGTAAACTGTAGGGAATTAAATGACAATAAATAAAGAAAACAAAGAAAATATGGATATATTGATGATTTTATTAATCATCAACAAAATTCTACAAATAAGCATAGTGAAATGCAGGCATAAAGGTGTCTAATATAATGGATTGTACCCCCCCCTCTGGCCCTTCGAACTTCCTCCAAACGATTGGGCATTGATGAAATGATCTTGATGATGGTCTCCTGCAGGATATTGTCAAAGCATTTTTTGGGGCAAGCTCTCCTGAGTAGGAGGCTGGAGCATGTTCACGGGCTCGAAGGCACGAGCTACCCTAACAAATCCGCAAAACATGTTGTCCAGTGGGATGCATCGTAAGGGCTCCCTCCAAGAATAATGGCCAAGAAAGTTTGACCCCTACCTGTTGTTAGGGTACGCTTTGGAACGACCTGTGCAGTGTGCTATTGTCATGGAGTAACAAAAAATGGATCGCCAATGAAGGACAGCGAAAAGGCTGCTATAGATACCTTGGATGATGTCTTCCGGCCATACCTTTTATGCGGCGTTAGCGTTCCTTCTGGGCTCACTAATGCAATGCCGTGCGGGCATCCAAACAAATGCCTGCCCACACCATCACAGAGTACCTCCAAAAGGAAATCCTTGTGGAGATATTGCAAAGCAGAAAAGTGCTCACCTGGACGTCTCCAAATTCGCGCCGACGTCCATCTGGTGCATGTAGTGTGAACCTCGACTTCATCTGTGAGTGTCCAATCTCGAATATGCTTGTGAAAAATGAAATCGGAACCCGATGCTCCCTGTTTCTTTGAGGCCGCAATAGCAACCGTTGTAATATGTAGCTTCACGTTGCATTCTGTTCTTCTTCTGCAGCTGTAATACGTCGGAAATTAGGCACATGTCTGACCTCAAGGCGGAGCTGTGTTGTAGGCTGTTAGCGTCTTGTTTGGAAAGAGCGATCAATACGAAGGCAACTGTCAGAAGGAGGAATCCGTCATGTCACTCTCGGACGTCCCGTTGGGAGACACCTAGACACATGGGCAGTCGTCTAGCGGTTTTGCTTGCGCAGTTCACCGCTTCTGAACCTAACGAAGGATTCGACTTGACCCGTCGATTGGTTAGCCTGCCGAGTTACTAGAGCCAACCTGTCTCTGAGAATGGCCTGCTTGCGACAGTGTGATAACTCCTATGGCACGTTCCTCTTCTCAGACGATGTCTTTCCATTGTGACAGTCTTTGTCAAGCTACGACTTACAGCATGGGGTTTGTTTCGTTAGCTAGTTGGTGTCTTGCCATCTTGTTCTCGTATGAACGTACTTTCGGAATTTCGTAAATTTGGTTTGGTTGTCTCTTTATTATGACATTTAGTCCCATACACGAGTGTAGTTACATACGGTAAACACTCCGAAGTTTAGTGTATGACGGCTAAATTAACTAAACCTTAGCTCTAAGCATTTCGCAAAAATGAAAGTTTACATTATATTTAACGGTTGATGCATTAAATTTGTCCCTTGAGTTTAATATTTATTATATATATATATATAATAATTATTAATATAATATATAATATATATATATATATATATATTATATTATAAGTATATATAAGTATTATATATAATATAATATATATACTATATATATATATATATATGGTTATATAACTATACTATATATATATTATATATATATATATATAATAATATATATTAGTATTTAATATATATATATTTATTATATATATATTATATATATATATTATTATATATATATGTTGGGCATGGCTTATATGGGGAGTATCATCAACTTAGTAATTATTATTTGTCTTAGGGGTACGCGATCAAAAAAGTTTGTGGATCGCTGATTTAGGAGACATGTGAAATAGAAAATCTATGTAGAGCTGAGATCCCTTTTTTTTTTTTTTTTTTTTTTTTTTTTTTTTTTTTTTTTTTGGTATAGAGAAGGTAAGGAGACATATTGCAAAAAGTCTTATCTAGTATAGATATAAATTTCGAAATAGAACCCTTTAAAATCTGCATTTCATATTGGGACAAGATTGAGTCGAGTGTTTAGACTTTAGAGAAATGTTCATAATCGAAGTGTTCAAACTTGAACGAATTAAATCTACTTCGAAAAAAATAAAAAAAAATTGGATAAATTGTAAATAATTAATTTTCAATTGTATTCAATTTTCGATTATATCGTGAATGATATTTCATGTTTCCTACCTCACATTTTAAGTTCATCACATTTTTTTTTTCATAATATTTTGAATACTTTATCCATAGTAAATTGCATCGTGTTTGAGGAAAAAATATCTTGCATAATTAATTATAAAATGTATTATCTTACTGCATGCAAGTTGTAAAGTTTATTACGGATGTATAATTTAAATATCCGAGGGAAGCATTTTAAATTTGAAAACTCTGCAACTTTTCTTTGAAGAAAATATATCAGTAAAAATAAAGAAAAATCTTATAATCATGGATCCATTACATATGTATATATAATACCACTCACCATTACTCAGTTATATAGGAAATTGAAGATAAATATTTATAAACCTAATAAATGGAATTTATTGTGTAAAAAACTAAATTTTTAGATTTTTAACGAAAAAAATGTTCGATTCCATATGAAAAATCCGGTCGGAGGCCGAGTATTAAAATATTCCGCCGGACCCAAATATTGTCATATATATATATATATATATATATATACTATAATATATATAATATATAGTATAAATATATATATATATATATATATTATATTATATATTATATATATATATATAATCGAGTGGGCTTGGGATTCTACCATTTCAATATTGGGCCACTTGATACGGAATGATATATATTATATATATATATATATGATATATTTTATATATATATATATATATATTATTGAATAGTATATGATATTAATATATATATATTATAATAATATATATAAATATATATAATATAGTATAATATATATAGTTAGTAGTAGATAGGGTAAGGATGGGATGTAACGGGTGAGCGTTATATTTATATTATCCTAGTTTCAGGTCCATTATTGAAATGAGTAAATAGAAGAAATGCACAGAGCAAATCTTAAGGAACGCTCGAAAAAGACAATTTTTTAATATCAATATGTGGAATTAAAGATTTTGCATTTGTAATTAAAATTTCATCTTTTGCGAGGTTTCGCTTAAGAATTTGCTCTTATTTCTTCTATTTACTTTCATTTAATAATTTGGACCTGGGAAACTAGTTTAAATTATTAGGACGTACTCTCTCTCTCTCTCTCTCTCTGCTGTTGTTATGCTCTTCCCCCACCCCCCCGCCCCCCCCTCTCTCTCTCTCTCTCTCTCGTCTCCTCTCTCTCTCTCTCCTCTCTCATCTCTCATCTACTGTAGCACATCTCATCCTCTCTTTCTGCTCTCTCTCTCTGCACATCTCTCATCATCTTCTCTCTCATCTACTCTCTGCTCTCTCTCTCTCAAATCGAAGGATTGGATTTTTTTCGAGTGTTGTTTAATCGTTTCAAAGAATACGTTATTTAACACCTGGTTTATTTTATATTTATGGCAGTGACTTCCAAGAATTAGTCTCCAAATTTCTGTTGAAGAAGACTAACAGATGATTGAGAGGTGGAAGCTTTTTTATTAGTGATGATGTTGAATGCCTCACAAATATATTATAAGGTACTACTGGTAAAGATATGCGGGATGCAGGTAAAGGTAAATGTTCCTTTTTAGCGAATGCAAGCGAAGATGTGCATGAATACAATGCAGATACAGATATGACTTGTATTACAGTAATTCCTGTGAATAATAATTAGTGACGTGTTGTTGTTGTTGTTGTTC
Organism: Trachelipus rathkii; assembly: GCA_015478945.1. NCBI lineage: Eukaryota > Metazoa > Arthropoda > Malacostraca > Isopoda > Trachelipodidae > Trachelipus > Trachelipus rathkii. Next base: position 16,800 of record JABUQX010026832.1, read on the forward strand.
ACGTTAATAAAAAGAGTCTTGTTTGTTAATCTTTCATATGATGATTGGTGGCGGCGACAGAATGTCTACCTACAAACTTTTATTCTTTATACAATTTTGTAAACTTTTCTCTTTCCCCCTCCCGCGTATAACAAAAAGGGGGAGCTGATATTTTGAGGGAGAGGAGAGGAGAGGAGGGGCTTTAGATAGATTTCCACAATAAATTAATTAATTCCTGACTGGAAATTAGTGTATTGTTTGAGGTTTGTGTAGGCGTGTGTGAAGAATTACCGCAGAGTGGTGTGGGCTTTCTTCACCTTAATTAGTGTAGTAAATTCATGGAAAGAGATGGAAGGAAAAGGGTAATTTTTCGTTGGAAAATTTTCCATTTTTCCCACACGAATATTTTTCTCGTCTAAAAAAATCAATTTTTCTTTCACATTCTTATATCGTGCGTCGACAATTCTGGCCATCACGCCTAGTCTCCGATGCCTAATCTATTTAGGTAAAAGAATAAATATCTTCAACGAAATTTGGTCACTAGTACTTATATATTATACTTTATATTATTATTATACGTATATATTTATAAGTATTTTATATATTATATTATAATTATGTTATTATATATATAATATATTATATTATACATATTATATTATTATTTATATATTCATACAGTATGCTTAATATATATTATATACTATATATATATATATATATATATATATTACACGTGCCTCGGGTGTGATTGCAAGAGTGACGATTATAAAAACTTTGAAATCGTTTGTGTGTATGTTGTTATTGGGTCGGGGGAATGGGGATGGGTTGGCACTGATTAACATGGGAAGAACATGTAGACGAAGGATTTGGGGATTTCTTAGAATGGAGATATATATATATATATATATAAATTATTCATTAGATTATTTAATATATAGTCTATATATTATTACATCATTATAATATTATAGTATATTTATATATATATATATATAAAAAGAGTGGATTGAATTTTAATATGAGTTCACGCTGGGCTGTAAGGAGTATGGTGAGAGGGCGAGTGGAGGATTTCTTGTTCGACGTGACTCGGACAGGGATTTAGTTCAGTGTAGGAAATTTGGTGAGTTGGTAATATAAATGATAGCCGAATCATCACGCTACGCCACCAACTATTATATATACTATTATATATATATATAATTATTATATATATATAATATAATTTTATATATTATATTATATATATATATATATATTATATTTTATATAGGTATCAATATATCCAGTGTGAATTTATTTTCCTGTTTATTTTGATTTAATTTTTTGCCTGTGTGAAAGAAAATTACTTTAAAAAAGTTGTTACTTTAAAAAAGTTATTTTGATTTCCATTCCTGTATTCCTAATCAAGATAAAAAAACTTACAAGAAACCCTATGCGCGTGAGTAGTATATTATTAATATCTCTTTATAATCTATTTTTATAATGGTTTTAAGACAAATTTATTTTATTATTGAGCAACTATATTTACCTTCTCAGATATATTATTCTTTTTTTTATTATTATTTTATTATTTATTTTCTATTATTTTATTTATTATTATTATTATATTTTATTTTATTATTATATTTACATATGGAACTTTTTAGGCTCCTTCGAGTTCTACTAAACATGTTTCTATTTTTCCATGCTATTTTAAATAATCTTTTTTTTTTTTTTTTTTTTTTTTTTTTTATAATCTCAGTTTCCTAATCTTAATTTTTTTAACTTTAAATTTTAAATTTAGATAGCAAAAAGTAGAATTTTTTTTTTTTTAAATGAATTTGTGTGGCAACCGTGTTGGTCTCCATTTTTGACTGCATCAAAGTGGTTTGTGCTAAATCTTTGCAGATAAGCTATCAAAAGAGGAGGAGGAGGAGGAGAATTATGTTCAAATTAGAACTCAACAGATTTTTTTAATTCTTTGTAATTTTTGAGTGAATATTTAGAGGATAGGTTAATAACGTTGAACTGTACCATTGCATAATATTGAGTCTGATGATGTTTAGACCCAGAACAATGGTTAATGAGCCATAGAAATCCAATGTGAACATCATAAGATAAACTATAATAACAAAATGAACCTCAAAAACATACATTATTTAAAAGAAAATAATATTTTATTGCAAAATATGATATATATATATTATATAGTAATATATATTATTATATATATATATATATATATATATATATATATATATATATTATATTATATATAATTTTTAACATAAAGTGAGGAAATATTAATAATAATTTTCCGGTATTTTTTTTTTTAGATCAAATTAAACGTTATGTGAACTTAAAAAAAAAATACTGACTACTACAACTGGGAAGAGGTTAATTAGGCGTGTAATAGTTTCTTCCATGTCTTCTCTTCCTTTTCTAATTGAGTGAGGTACTCTGCTCGCTCTCTTTTCCATTTATACATTAATAGTAATTTTATTGAATGAGTTCCATAAATAGCGCTGACGGGGACGGGGGAGGATGTTAAAATGATTGGCAATGCGAATGGGGTCATAGGACCCTTAGCATGTTTTACTGTTGGAAATGTATTGCCTCAAGAGAGCGCTTAGCAAAGCAAACGTGTCTCTAACAAAGACTTCTTCAGTCAGGCACTCACCTCAACAAATGCCGATCGATTAATATTTATTTTAGAATGCCAAACACCTGTCATTTTCGTCACTACTTTCCAGTGGTATTTTATATACACAAAAGAACAGAGAGTCCGTCACGTTTCCAACCGACACCACAACAAAAATCTTTCTAGAATTTTACTATAAAATTTGCTTAATTAATTACTAAGTTCCAGTTATATATATTTACATACGTATATATATATATATATTAGTATAATATTAATATATATAGTATATTATAATATATATTATATATTATATATATATATTATATATATATATATATATATTTAATTATTATATTAAATGATTTATTATCTTCCTCCTTTCCCCATATGGGTGTGAGGTGAGCAACATACACTGGAACAGAAAAGTGGTAGAGAACATGACCGTAGAGTCGAAGGAAGGCCGTCCGCGTCCATCCCTCACATCCCTTAAGTGAAAGCCCGTCACATTAAATAAAAGGTAATTCACCTAGGGCTTCACAAGATCGCGACGGAACCCTCACTATGCATCTCTCAATGTAGGGTTCATCCCTTGACCAGATGGGCCACATCCCACAACCAGGTACCCCCTCACTACCTGCCATTTATCCTATTATGCCATTCTTCTCGCCGTCTGTCAACTATATTCCTTTCTTTCAGACATCCCATTACTGACTTTATTCCCAGCACACTCATCAACTATACATCGGCTTAAACAGCCGACTATCACCCAGCCTTTCCGATTGACTAAACCATTTAATGCATCTCGTTTACCCTTATTCACAACACATTAACTCCCCTAAACGTTATTCCTCATTTTATCAATTCTTAATTACACCTAACACACCTAGATTATCCATTCTGAACAATTGTATACCTTAGATCTATACCTTATTCTACACATTGTTTCCACATAATATACAACGGGGGGTAACAATTTATAAAATATATATATATAATTATTATTATATAATATATAAGATTATATATTATCTATATATTTAGAATATATATATTTAAATTTTTTTTATTTTTTATCTTCAGCCTATAAGCCAATGGTCGTCGGTTCACGTGGCAGAGTTAATGGCTGGTCTAAACTTGGCCTTCTACACAGAAATCTTCAAATCTCTAGATATTAAAGGGGCTGATCTAATATCGTTGGACAAAGATAAATTAGGGGTGAGTAGTTTAAAAAAAAAAAAAAAAAACCCTTATGGGAAAAAAATACTTCAAATTTTAATTTTAATTAGTATTTTGTATTAAATCTTGTTGCTGGAAATTACTTTAAATGAAAAGTTGGCTTAGGCTATTATGTTAATATTAGACGAATGTCCAGTCTAGGATTGGCCAGGCATCGCACCTGGAGGTTGTAAACCGGCACCGCACCGCGCCTCACAAATTGTATGCAGCATCTGCATCGCAACAGTGCATCTTCCAAACCAAGTCCAGCCTCACATAATTATTAGTATAGTAATTTTGAAAAATAGTTGTATTCAATATGGTGAAAAATGACCTTTATATTTTTTTTTTAAACAGAATATGGGTATAAAGGATGAATTTCATCAGCAAGCAATTTTATTGTGTATAAATGAATTGCATAGCAAAGGCTCGACAGCTCAATTGGCAGAAAACCTTGCGAGGACTGATTACTCGGAAGTGCACAATCATAAATTGGTGGAGAGGTCGTTCTCTAACTTGAGAGTTTGTGACAAATGTGATAGTGGTTATCTCAGATGGCTGTCTCAAGGAAAATTTGCGAAGTAAGTTACTACAGAAATATGTTCATTTTCTTTAACAACTTTAACACTAATTTTTGATAAATGCAGTTTATATAATTATATATATTTATATATTATATATATATATATATATATATATATATATATATATATATATATATATATATATATATATATATATATATATATATATATATATATATATATATATATAATGACGTAATGACCGCGTGTAAAATTTGGCTAAAAATTCCCAGTTTAATAAATTTAAGCTTTGAAAGCTATTTAAAAATGGTAAAATGCAAGATTGTGATAATACAGTCAAAGAAACAGCAAAGTTAGCAAAAAAGCCTCAACCTGGAAACCTCAACACCTCCTTAAAATATGGGTTCCGTCTTAAAATTTTATTACTTTAAACATCAATGGTATTCGAACCAGTATTAATATTAAAATTGCATTTATCTATAATTTATCTATTTTAATAGTTACTAAAAAACTTTCACCTAGTCTCCTGATTTAATATTGGTTTTATTAATAAAGTTCTATTTACAATATTATGGTTCTTATTTATTCTGTGAATATATGTATAATGCAGAATTCCTGCCACCCGCGTCCTTAAACTACATTTATGCTGGTACATTCTTTATTTGAGATTTTTTCCCTTATATTTTTCTTTTCTATAAATGATGCAGGATACGAAAGATTCTTGAAAACTTCCTTAACAAAATCAATTTCACTATCTAAAAATTGAGGACTGAAAAGCCTCGTAAAAGCACGTTGAAATTGTTCCATTAAAACTCCCCTTTTGGTTTGTTCACAGTGTTCTGATAGAAAACATACAAGCAAAAACGAAATATTACTCTTATCAAACAAAGTAAACCTTTTGACATTAAAAATACATTATTATAATGCACAAGCACATAGTTCGTGAAATCATCATATTTTGAGGTTAATTTAAAACCAATTGTTTCTTGTACTCTAACGAGAATGCTGAAGCCATCAAAGCCAGTTGTATCATTGGATGCTGGAGTATGAAAGATTCCTTGTTCTGATTGTGAGAGGCTTATATCGGTGAAACCGTAGACTCTAATTAAACGAAGAATGTATTACAATAAATATAGTTTAAGGACTGTTGACAGAAATTAGGCGTAATATATGTACAGAATAAATACAAACCACAATATTGTTGTAAATAAATCTTTATTATATAAACCAATATTATATCATGAAACTTTGTGAATTTTTTTTTTTTTTTTAATAGCTAATACAAATAATTTTGATATTAATATTGAATCCAATACCATTGATGTTTAAAGTAATAAAATTTTAATACGGAACCCATATTTTAAAGACTTTTGAGGCCTTTTTGCTAACTTTGCTGTTTCTTTAACTGGTATTTTCTTTCAGTTTTATTTAGCCCCTGTAGTATGACTCGAAAAATTTATTTTAAGCTTTTAAATAATCTTCAAAGCTTAAATTTTTTAAGCTAGCAATTTCTAGCTAAATATACGCGGTCATTGCGTTATTATTATTATGATTTTTTTTATTTATTATTTTATATATATATATTAGTATATATATTTATATATATATTATTTATATTATAGTATATATTTTATATTATATTATATATATATATATTATATATATTATATATAATAATCTATATATATAATAGTTTCTAATTACTATTATATATTGTGTTATTTGTATAGTAGCGAGACTATGGGGAGGTGTATGTCTAAAGTTCAATGTGTTCAGATGGACATCTTAGGGGCGTGCTAGGTGTGAGAGAATTGATAAAATGAGGACCGCATTAGGGTGATATGTGGTGTGAAGAAAGAGGTAAACGAGGGCATAATGAAGCCCCTCATGCAATAGGGCTTAGACTCGTGAGTGGTAGGTGCAACTATAAAAAAAAATCCGTTCGGTGGGTAGGATTATGGGGCAAATGAAACTGAATCCGCCTATTCCCTGCATCCAAAAACACTCATTTCAGATTTTATCCCATGAAATCGCACTCTTTTCAACATTACCCAGATAAAAAAAAACGCACACACAAATTTTGACCTTTCAAATTTTTTTAACCTTTGGAATTATTTGGAGCAAAAGCTACCATAGCTCTCCCCACAAGTCACTCATCACAATTGCGCAAATCTTCTATCCCCTCTCTTCCTTTCACAGCAACACAAACACATTATCACACCACTCATTTTCACCGTTTCCTTTTCATTCTTTGTTCAGTCAGCCGAGCATAAATTTGTCTTTCTAAACACATCACCCTTCACTTGCTTTCTCATCAACCTATGTTCTATGACATTTCCATGGAACCCTACTATTCAAACATTTTTTTCGCCGAAGATAGACAGCCGCTTCCGGCGATCCAGACCTTCTCAGAGGCATGCATTAGCAATCTGGCAAATAAAAGTGGTAGTGGGTAGCCAATTTAACTACCACCGTCCCTCGCTTCTACGAAGCAAACATACGATGTGGGCATTTTTTCTCCCCGCCCCCCCCAAACCACACGGGATTAGGAAGTTGTCGTAAGATGTGTCCTAGAAGAGGTGTGGTATATAGATGTTATATGATATATGGGTACAAAGTGGTGTCTTAAGAGTTCGGAGGCAGGGTGTGGTCATGAACGCAGACAGAAAGCGACCATTAGGCCTGGAATTCATACATACATTAGCACATGGGGGTTATTATCTATTATTATATAATATGATATCATCCAAGATAATAATCAAATATAGTATATAGGTATATTATTTATTATATATATATATTATATATATATATAATATAAGCTTATATATTAATATATACAATATTTGTTTTAAATTTTTCATTTTCTGAACTTATTTGTTCAAAGAATTGACGATGATGATTGAGAAAAAATGTGCCGATTTTGACGATGACGATTATACGTATATACAGTATATATTATATAATTATATTATATATATATTCAATTATTTATTATATATATATATTATATATATATATATATATATATTAATATAATATATAATATAACTATAATATATATATTAATTATAATATATATTATATATATATTACTATATTGCAAATGCTTTACTACCAGATGCAATATGTATTACATCCGCACTTGTTGACATCGACGGGTTTGATGATATATAATGAGAAGGCGACACTTTAATGAGGGTCGAAGTTTATCAACGAGATCGCTGAATCTCTTCTTTATATCGGTTTAAGTTGTGTATCAAGTTTGACCCACAGAAATTCTTCGCTTCCTCCGTACTGTTGCGGTGTTATGCCAACATGAATCATATGATCGGGCTCCTACAAACAATAGCAAAGGTTCCTCACGTTTACAGCTTGGTATGGACAAAATCAGCGAAGAATCGTTAAACGATTAAGGAAAGACCTAGTCGATGAGGTTTGTTCTTTGTAAATGTTTTATCTCGTTATAATATTAAGGCCATTTGGTTTATGATAAGATACTAATTTGAATTATCTAATACAATTATGGTGAAGTATCTGATTGATTATAGATATTCATTAAGTCCATATGTTTGTCCATATCTCACATAAATGTTATATTATTTCAATATATCAACCATAGACCTGAGCCTTTATGACCACATGTGATTGAAACCTACTTGATAAAGAAGATAATTGGTTGAGCTTACACCGATACGATCCCAAGCTCGCTATGAAAGTCTATATAAATGCGCTCGACATACTTACAGAGATGATCGAACAGTGTTGCCAAAGTTATTAAATAAAAGTACTTCCATGAACATGAAATAGTCATCACTTTACTTACTTTTAAAGAAGTTATTTTCTGTAATTTTACTACGGACGTATTTTGACATATACTTAGTCTTCAAATTACTACCTTAATAATTTTGTGTATTTCCTATTCAATGATATTTTTTATTACCTCAAGAATTAGATCAACATTTCTTAAAACAAACACAAGTGTCAGTTGCAAGTAGAGCGCAACATACTTAATCACCCTCAACATTTCATTTATTATTTTTGTCATGTTTTGCTTCGACCTCCATGGGATAAACTTTTAAAAGTAATAAAGATAAGAAGTGTATGAAGATACTGAGTTTAGAAAATTAAATAGTGTAGGAACTCATAAGCTAATATTCTTAATTCATTACTAATTATATTTTACATTTTCGAGAAATTGCCAGAATACTTGAACACCATATGGGTACATTGAACTCTCTCTCTGAATGAGACTATGACATATGCAAAACTGTGCTACTTTCCAAACGTTCTCTCCGTATGCTCTTATTATACTATAAATAGTCGTGTGAGTAACAGCATTCACATGTTCTGTCTCAATCAATAGTTAAATGCAAACCATCGACTCACATCTCTCCAAAATTATTCAGAGCCAGGAGTATTTTTATCTTGCGTACCAAGAGGTCAGCCAGGGATCACATTTATTACCTCAAATATTGCACCTGATTCTCCAGCTGAGTTAAAGCAGGCTGAATGGTATTGGGGAGCAATTACTAGGGAGAATGTGAACACATTAATGCGTGACAAGCAGGATGGAACATTTCTCGTTCGAGACGCTTCTACAGGAAATAATGAATATACTCTTACGTTGAGAAAAGAAGGGTCAAATAAGCTTATTTAAAAATATTTGTCACAAGAATGAAATGGATGTTTACGAAACCGTATTAACATTATCTTCTAGTTCGTGACTTATAAATTCATGTAGGCAGCACCGTCTTAGTCATTTTAATAAACTTTGGACATCGTTATACACCTGTCAGTCGATTTGCTATGAGAAGAGAAAAGTTTTTACAAAAATGAAGATTGAAGATCTAAATCTCAGTGTTTGGAGTTGGACAAAAAATTTGCAGAAGTTTACGACGATTACGATAAATGTATGAAAAACCAATTGAACTTGAGTGCTCAGTTAGAAAGAGGTCAAACTGCTCATGAATGTTTCAATGAAACTGTTACGTGGATGGGAGCTCATCTCAAACTACATGAAAAATTCAAATAATAGACAACACACGAAATTAAAGAGTAGTGCTACTATTTGATATATATTCTATGTTATATATAATTATAATATATATCTATATCTATCTATATATACACACACACGTTTTACGAAAGAGGGGGACAAATTTGGAGGATATATCTTTGTACATTACAAGCAGTTTTGTCTAATAAAGATCCTGTAAAGTATCTTCAATTTGTAGGTAATGAAGTAGAAAGGATGCAGGGGTTGATGTAATTTGGGTTTTATGTTCCGTAGAATTGGGCAGTCGAAGTTGGATACTCGGATTGTGTGTGCAAGATATGGGTAAACCGTGATATTCACGACCGAGTTAGTCGCTGTCTGCTAATATTGGGCAACATGCTCTATAGCGTTTGCATTAATAGTCTCTGATAAATATACCGTTGTGGGATATTAATGAGTGAGTGCGTAGAGAGTAATAAATAATATAAAAAGTCTTGAAATTTTTGTTGGAATCGTGAAATATAAAATATCCGTAAGAATCTTCTCTAATCGAGAGAAAAACGGAACATACACTTAAGATTTTCATATTTGCTCACAATCTTTAAAAATATAACGTTATATATTATTTAACCTCCAAATAAAGCAATGCTGAATCTAATCAATAACTCCTATATTACTAACAACTACTCTAAAAATTTAAATATATCTCTATTATATATCGATGCCCAATCATATTTAGTACATAATACACTATTTTTAGTGCTATAATACGTTTAGAATATTATTTCTAATATGTTTATAAATGTTAGAGTTATATAATGACAATTTGGGAAATATGAGAGATGACTAAAATAATTACTAAATCTAACAGAGAATTCAAATTCTTGTTGTGGGAGAAATATAGTATGAGTATACATCATACATATGTTCTATTGATTAAAGTAGAAATTGAGTTTCGTTTAAAAGTGAGAGGGATAGAATTGTAAAATATAAGAACTTGAATGAATATTCAAAAATAATACAATGAGAAATAAAGCAAAACTTTATTAAAGCGCGTAGTTTCGTAGGCAATATCTATAATAAGTAATAATTATATATTATATCTAATAATATATAATAATATAGAATTAAATGAATTAATTATATTTCTTAATAACAATATATTAAATTACTATATATAATATAACATATATAAAAAATTATAATATATATATAACTAAATATATAATTAAATAGAATTAATATATAATATAATTGTAGTATATAATAATATTAATTAATAATAATAGAATTAATATAAAATATTATGTGTATTATATAATAAATATATATAAATGATAAATATAATAATAATAGATATAATAACATATATAATGACTTATAATAATTTAATATTATATAATATTTAATAATCATAATATGTTATAATTAATTAATATATAATAATAATAATAATATTAAAATAATATAAAATTATTAAATATGTAATTATATTTATAATATACTATATTTTAATCACAGGTAAAATAAATCATACTAATATTTCGACATTAATACATATCTACCCTTTCTAACTACATATTATATACCTTACTAAATGAGGATAATATACAGGTATTACTTTAAGACCTAATACCGTTGTTAAATGTGAGACAGTAAAGATTGATGAATATTTTCCTCCTAATAGTAATATTTGTCCCCTATTTTCGATAATACATCACTGTATATATTAATTAATATTCCTTACTCATTTTCTACATAAGTATCTTTAGTTAATCTCCTTATAGTTGTTTTCTACATATATATCTTAAGTGATGCTAAGTTACTAATAGAGTATGCGCTATAAACCAGCTAATTGGTAGGAATAAAAGAAGATACTATATATAATGCATAGTATGAGTTGAATATAATATAATTACACATATACTTGTATAAACTAAATATATATATCTATTAGTTGATATACATTAATCATGAGAAATGCCTAAGCCTATCATTATACACCCCTCATTATGATATAAACACATTAATTAGAAGAACTTCGTCGTCTCATCAATATATCAACATAAATAAAATAATATACCAACTTTTCGAAAGTTCATGACGTAGAAGGCATATACCACATAATAATACATATATATATATATATTTTAAGGCTAAGTTCGATTAATGTAGGTCAATCCTGGCTAAAGTGAGCCCTGACTCAATATATCACCCTTTACACCCCGTCCATATTTACTTTCCTATCATGTAAACCTTAGCTGAATACTTACATACTACTTACCTGCTACAAACAATAACTATCAACTATATATTCTCTACTTACAAAATTCCTATTAAATATTAGTAAACTAGTCGATTATACAAATATGATTTCTTTCACTACTCTCAATGTAGAATATCTCTCATATAACCGTGTCTAGGTTTCTCCTATTTATACACTATCATAAAAACTATACTATCGCTATTATAACCAATACGTATTAACAAATTTCTCTTTACACTATTAGACCCTTTCAATATCTCTATAATAATAATTACTTTTATCCTATTTAATTAACTGAACTTGAAACTTTTGTTCGCACTCATCTGTAACTATGTTCCTGCGGTTGAAATACTAATTTGGATCCCAATAATGTTGAATTACAACAACCTAAGTATTATATATATATATATATAATATATTAATTATATTTATAATATTAGTTATATAAATATATGTATATATATATATTTTATAATAATATATATTATTATTATTCAATATATATAGTATATATAGTATATATTACTATATATATTATATATAATATTAAATATATATATATTATATATTATTATATATATAATAGTATATATATATTATATATTAATATTATAATATTATAATAATATTATATATATTAATATTGAAGTGTAGGTTGGAGGAAAGGTGTTAGCATGAGGGGATAATTGGAGATAGTTTTTACAGATGGGGGTAGCTCCCTACTTTATGTGTGTAATTACATTAGGTATTTATGTATGTAGGTGAATTGAAGAGAGTTTGAGGGTATTGGTTATATGAGGATTAGGCAGGTTATGTGTTAAAAGGTATAATAGGTGATATGCTGAATAAGTAAACTGTATAGATATAGTAAGTAAAGGTTAACTTAGTTTTGGATAGTGTGATAGGATTATCCAGGTGAGTGGATTGATTGGTGGTAGATTTTGAGTGTGAAGCCAGGTCATTGAACAAGTGTCTGAGTTTATAATTAATTTTAGTATGAGATTTATGTTGTTGGTATGATAAATAGGGACTAGTATGATTGCATAGAGTATAGTAGTAATAGAGAAGAGTTGTGATAAATGGCTAGAGAAGTGAGCTATGAGTATGCAATTTAATCGTTGTATAAGTGAGTGATGTAAAGGACTATATCTATTAAGAGTGCGTAGGTCTTATATCTCTATATAATATAAGGGTATATGTTGTTATCATGTTGTTATTGTATATATATATTATATAGTTAGAGGTCTAAATGTATCTATTGGTGAGAAGAAGGTATAGATATTCTAAGTGATCAATATATAGTTCTATATAGATAGTTATTTTATTGGTGCTAGTGCTCAAGGTGTTAGAAGAATTGTATAATAAGTGATGAATATATATGAATACGTATGTAGAGTGTAGTAGTGTAGTGTTAGAAGATAGGGTATATGTAAGTAGTAATAATTAATAAGTTAATGTTGAGATGGTTGTGGTAATGTGGAATAGAGGCTATATATATATGGAAATGAATATGTCTAGTGATGGTTAGCGTCGAATTCTATATAGATGTATCGTGGCGGTTGGTTATTGGTAAATCGTATACCGTGATATGGTAGTGAGACCTCACCGTAAAGAGAATAAGTAGGTAATTGATGAATCTAGGTGACGTAAATAGTTACTGCAGGTATAGGACAATTGAGATATAGTGATATATTGAGCAATAGATAATGGCTATGAGAATAAGTGTAATTATAATAGTAAAGGAGCGGAGGCGGGTATGAGGTTTTGATATTATCCGTGGCTCGGATGTTATCCTAATTGGATATAGGCTATGTGATTGATGCTCCATGAGGCTACTAGGGGAATAGGATACTACTTACTATTGTATAACGAAGTTTACATAAGGAGGGTTTCATCATCGTTGTCTAGTCTAGTATATGTCCTACCATGTGAAGTATCTATAGGGTGATGAATATTTTTACTGTCTGTATGATACATAGTTATTACACTAATTAGGTTAAATCCCCCTATGAGATAGGTGATAGTAGCGTTATAAGTGCGCTTATATTACTCTTCGGAAATACTTTTTTGTCAATTTTATATACTGTCTATTTTCTGTGTGTTACAGTATGTCATAGACATACTGACATCTCTATTACCCCCCAGTTACCCCTTATGGGTGGAGCCAAGAGTAAGATTATAAAAAGATAAGTTAGTAATTAATACATACTATTATTATATATATTACATATTTATATGATGTATTAAAGTTATATTATATAGCAATTATTATACAACTAATATATTTATTGTTGTCATTAATAATTAATCTTTACCTCTAATTAATATATAATACTATATTAATAATAATATGAATAGGTAATGATAATATATTATATCTATGGGCTTCAAAAGCTGTGTATATAGAATGATATATATCATTTATATATATATAATATATATTATATATATATATTAATATATATTTAAATTAATTGAATATAAAATTTCGATTTTAAACAAAAATTAGAAAAAAATCAAAGAGTGTAAATAAAGGGATAATTATAATATATATATATATATATTATATATATATATTAATAATATTTATATTATTAGTATTAATATAAATTATATAGATACTATATAATGAATCAGTTTATGTGACTTATATTTTAACTGATAAAAATTTTTCTAAGTTTCAATATAAAAATTTACTAAGTTCAAAAAAATTTATAAAAGTTAAGTTAATGTTTTTTAAGAAAATATTCTATTTAAGCTGCAAGCTTCTTGTATAATAATAACAGATGGTCGGATGAAGCTCTCCTTTTCCTACTGAACAAATATTCTTACTGTAAAAAAGATAACGTTATAAGAGCAAGCTTCAAACTGTGTGTTGAACTGAATAGAAATTTAATTCTAGAAGAGTGTGAAGAACATCTCTCACGAAAAATATGCTGTAAATTTCAGCAGGATAATTTCCTCTATGTTGTTATCAGGGAATTTTTATATAATTTTACAATAACATTGTAGAATGATCCATGGACCAAGTTGCTATATTTTTGAATCTTTTTTTTTCATATAATTTACTTTAGAAATATTTAGGTGGTATTAGATATGATATTTTGATTAGTGATGTAAAAAGTAGTATTGGCACGTAGAGTGTTTTTCTTTAAATCCTATATTATTATTAATCCTGATTCTTTCTAGTATTCCATCGGTTATCTAACCTAACGGTTGCATATTCATTATATGATTTATTGAATAAAATTTACTGTGTTCCAAGTCATCCATTACAAATATGTTAAGGTCTTCCTTTCATATCTATTTATATGTGATTTTATGTTTTAGGACTGTTATTTTAGTCTTGATGTTTTTATATCGGTTGCACAACTTTATCTGTAATTTTTAGGACGAAATGAAAATTAGAATTTAGTTATCTTTTTTTCTTGTGGTGTTTATTTTTCTTGTCTGTTTATGTGTATTGGTTACGTATAATTATTATCTCGTGTTTTTTCGAGTTGATATGCTCAAGTTAAATGTGTAATTTATTTTATTGCTCTTTTCTCATAAATACATTTTTCCCCATTAAGAAAAAAGCTGATTTATCTCATATAATATACTTAAAACATCTTAGTTAGGTAGTATATCATATAGTTGAACGTCCAACTAACCCAGATATTATATCATAGTAGTTTGTTGTATGGTAAAGGATATATATCGAAGTTCAGGCTAATATCATGTATTAATATTAGTTAATAAACTTATATGAGTCTATACTTAAACTAATGGGTAAGCCAAGGGCCGATATAGTGATTTCGCATCCAGAGTAGGGATACTCATTTGAATATTATATCAATCTCAAGCAGATAACCATCCATCATTTGAACCAAACTATTTTTTTGATATGTTTGCTGTAGCTAATTGTGATAAAGTGTGTACAAAGGGATAGAAGGACAGTGCCTAATGAGAAACACATTTCAATATAAAAAAAATACACTATTTGATCTTCTCATTATTTAATTTAATATAAATCATAACAAATAAATTTCATGATTCGGATTATTGTGTAATTTTTTTTATACTACCTAATTATATTCTTTATTATTTTATATATCTCATTGTTTTTCAATGCTTATATTTTGTAATAATTATTAAAAGTCTGAACAATAATATAATAATACTAATATAAAAAAATAACGAACAATGGCTTAATGAAAAATAGGTTTATAGTGGATGAATATATTAATAGTAGTCGCTTTTAATTAAAATATATCTTGTTTCTACAGAATTTTCATATCAAGAAGTGAAATCTTATGCTAATATTGTTTACACCCTGTAGAGTCTGTGGTATGTAACATCTTTTAAAAGTTGTCTTGTCTAAATATTCAGTTGGTACCTGTGTGATAGATCAGAATTGAATGTGAGTTAGGCCATGCTACTTGAATATCTTGTATATATCTCTTAAATGCCAAGATGCAAGAACTACCAACATAAAAACTCATATTTATCCCGAGTTTAAGCTCATGTTCGCTAACCTTGAAAATTTAATAAAATCGAATATGTAAATATGAGCCTATTGTAGTATGTGATTGATAGTTATTTGTTCCTATACAATGTATAGTCTGCATTTATTTAATTCAAAGTATCTAATGATAGATGCTGGAGAGAGAATGCCCAGCGCGATATGTGTAAAGGCAATATCTAGGAGGGTAAATTATTTTATGTAAGGTCTATGGTATAGTAGATAAATTTGGCTATGAGATAGTGCCGGGAAGATCATGTTGGTAGAAGTAGGGCCCTTTTTGCCCATAAACTCTTATAAATTATTATTTATTTATATTTGATAAGTGGTTATGCGCGCTTGGATTGACTGGGAACAAGTATAAGGGTTGGCTCTCCCATCGACAGCTTCATATAATTATTAATCTTCTATTGGCATATAAGATCTCATCTGGACAGTAGTCTATTACAGGAACCAATGCTGGCTTTCTCATCCCAACGTAATGTGACCCAAATGTAGTGAGTTATTCTTACTAGTTGATGATAGTTGTGAAGTGGTAGACTGGGACCATTATACATATGACGAGGGAGCGTCAATAGACACGATAACTTCTCCTATATTATCGAATTATATAGAATTAAAAAAGGTTTTGATTGAATAAGGGACAATATATACAGATCCTAGATTCAATAAGAATTTGGCCATGCGGGACTTTTAAAGAATAGATCTGTGTGTGTGATATATTGAACTGAATAGTTCGTATTTGATCGCAAGTTGAACAGGGAACATTCTAGCAAGGCTAATTACAGTGATGACAGGTTCTAGCAATGCCTTGAGAACTAATAAAAAATATATTATTATACCTCTTATTGAGTCTTTGACTGCGGCACTCTATGATGTACTTATTAGGACCTATAGTGGCAGGCTAACTTAAATCTCCCAGTTGATGACGTTATTACCCCTAGCGCTATTACATTATGTGCTAGTGACCTGTATTTAAGTACTGAGTATTTCATTTCTTGTAAGGGTATACATGCGAAGTGTGTCTTATCTTATTTTTTAATTATATATAAAAATTAATAAAATATGATAGGTGGTTCATAATATTCATGCGTCTTGACTGGGACATGTGCGTAGAATAGAGGGCTTAGCTTCTCTTAAGTATTTATATCCTTATTGATTATCCTTATATATGGATTAGACTGAGAGAACAAATAATACTTAGATTTTGGTCCTCAAATTGTGGTGTGATCTGTTATATACTCTAGTTATATAATAATTGTTATATGGTTGACTAGGGATCTCAGTGGTCTCTAAAAGGACCACCCGGCTTACCTTGAGATATGTATTAACATTTTAATTGTAGTATCAGAGTGACCCAGTTGAGAAGGTGTAATGACTTTCTAGTAGAGTTTTTAAATACCTGCAGGCTCCTCCATTAATAATTATTATTCAGATTGAAACTCGAATACCCTTTTAGGAAGGGCAGGCATTGAGGAAAAATTGCGGAAACTCTGTTCCCGTGCGGAGCTACCGTAGTGGAATACCAGCTACCCGTGCAGCACACATTAATATACATCCAAGAAATTAATAACAATATTATCAAAGCCGTGTTCTCTCCGCCCGCCTCCTTCTTTAAGTAATAATAACACCAAGGAATGTTGAAGCTCTTTTAAAATTTAATAATTTAAATAAAGCTTATGATATGAACTTTTAATGATGTAAATCTTATCCCAGTAAACTGATTAAATTAAATAATAAATAAGAATTAATATCTATAAGATACGCTCTGCATATGGGCCTATCAAGACATTTCCAGTCAACCAATAATAAATTAATAAATATTAAATAAAATTATAATATAATTATAGCTCACACTAATGGATTCTAACTCTAGAATGTTCCCAGTCAACTCAATTTACTAATAATAAGGAATGAATACTATCAAGAAAAGCCGCATGTCCTTTTTAGACTTTCCCAAATAACTGAACAATTAAATAATTAATAATGAGGAAGCCGCCATTGGCCCACTCTTAGTAAATAATAGTCTATCTCGGTTACAGACCTAATCAATAATAATAAGATATAATACTTTAAGATAAAGCTAAAGCATGGGCCTATACTGATCATGTCCAATCAAACCCCATACATAATAATATATTATATAAATTAAAATTACTAGATAATCGCATATTTGATCTCCTCTTATGAATGTCCCAGTCAACTTCAATATAAATAATATAGGAATAAGTACTTAATAAGTAGGCCGTGCTTGGTACCTTTTATTTTGGGACTAGATCCGAGCCGAACCAAAAAAAATAATAAAGTCGAAAGAACCGCGCGTCATTATGGACCCCCTCTTTAATAGAAGATGTCCGGCTCACCCATTAAAAATTTTAAGAAACTTCCAATATAATAAATTTTGTATATATATATATTAAAATGTTATATTTACCATTACGTATATAGATAGCCAGGTAATAATAGTGAATTAGATAGGGCTAAATGTGGAGACACTACCAATTAGAGCGACTAATCTTCCAGTATAAGCACAAACATATTAAAATTTTAATATTAAATATTAGAGATAGAAACTAAATAATTAAATAGTCGCATTGGCCCCTCTAGAATGTCTCATGCAATTAATACAAAATAATAATTAATTAAATAAAGTAAATAACATAATCAGGAATTCAGTAAGCGCGGATGCCTATCCTTGATCTTACCAGCCTCTAAAAACCAAATAATAAATAATTAATAATTAAATAAAAATTTACATTTTATTTTATAATTATGGAAGTTGAGGTTGGTTGACTGGACAGTCTAGGTAGGCCCATGTGGAGCTTCTGAATATATTATTTACTTATTTATTAATATTTTGTTGGATTTGAAAAACATATACCTGTAATTTAGGGCTTGCTTAATTATATAAATAACTTAATTCTAATTATTAATTATCATTCTATTTATAAAAAATTATTCTCTAATTTCCTAAATTTTAATATAGTTGACATGGTACATTCTAGGATAGGGTAACAATTGCAGGTTATATAATTATGATCTTCATCAATTTATAACACTTGACTTAATTTGACGTTAATATATAATTTAACTAATGAAAAGGAAGTCTATATCATGCCGCTGTCTTAAGTATTAGTTGTTATTTATTTGAGTTGACTGGACATTTTAGAGGTATTTATGTTAATGTGGTAACTTCTTAATTAGTTATTTATATAATTATTAAATATATTTGATTTCGCTTGATTGGGACAGTAATCTAAGTAATAGGTCCATGCTGCTTTCTTAAGTATTATTTTTTAAATTTATTATTATAATTTAGGGTTGACTGGGACATATCTAGAGGGCCCTCAATTGACTGGACTTCTTATTTAAATATAGATGGTGTTTTTGTGGAAAATTTTGAACTGGGAAGAGTCTACAATAAGGAACCACTCGCTGCCCCCCAGTGTCTAGACCCGAAGATATATCATTATGCTGTATTTATTATGAATGGTACTGGGACATAGTACGTAGGCAGATGAGGATTGTTCAACCTGCGGAGCCCCGACTATCTGTTGAGATTTATTAAAGTTTATATGTATTATTATGTTCGAATTAGAACTGTGGTCAGTTCTAGATTCAGTGGCGCAATACGACGTCGTTAAAGTATTATTGCTAAAGCCATAATTATATTATATTTACCTAGTATCGTGTTGCCAATTTACTGTAGCAATTTAATCTAGAAGGTAGGTCAGATGTACGTGCCGTCATCCTTAGATATTATGAAGTTATTACTATATTTGAGGCGCGTTACCCAATCCGACTTTGTATCCGCATGTGACTAGTGCATAATTAAATTACTCTTCAAACGGACTAATCTTTAGAGTATCCCTCGTTCGTGTGATCATAAAGTTATGCGGCTTAATAAGTGGAAGACATGATCAATAGTGTAGGTGGGTTACTATGCAGTCTCTTTTATCAGTTCATTTTTCTTTCATAATATAAATTAACTGTGAATGAGGATGTGACATGAAACATGTGTACTGAGTATGTGCCATGCTTGTAATTTCTCGTATAATTCTATTTTCCTATCTCACTTATTTCTAATAACTTATTACAATTATGTAACACACCTTCGTTCAAATATTGGGTAGAGGGTGCTCTCAATGTCTGGCTCTTTTTTTAATTATTATTCTAATAATATAATTAATTATTGTTTGAGATTGAACATGGATCAGGTTTAGGTAGTTCCCAGTTGCGTTGTCTTTTTATATATATAATAAAGACTTTACTTCATTAAATTACTTATCTTTATTATGTCAATAGTTAGTCAAATTCTCTAATTGCGTTAATTTTATGGGGTTGAATACTTTAATAGTGGAGTATCAACCTTTCCTTTTTATAGCATTTTGGTGTACTGCGTACTAGTGATGTTTATCATGTCTCTTTAATAAGCTATACTTAATAGATTGCTTACTTATAGCGTTATATATAGTTATAAATATATAAACAAAATAGTAGTGTTAAATATTAAATATTTTGTTTCAAATCTTTTTATTCATCAATCAATCACACATTCTTTCTTCAACCTACATGAAAAGGCATTGTGGGTGTTTGAACATTTTAAGAGTATTATTATGTACTACTAAAAAGTCGAATAAATAGATTGAAAATACCTTTACTACCTTTATTTAATAACCTCTATTTAGTTGAGAACTCGTGCGTTCAGGATAATAACTATACTCACCCTAGAACGTCACTAAGGAGTGTCGACCAGTGGAACCTTCACTATTATTAGCATCTGGGCGGTTGTGCGGGTTCAAATCACGGGGGGGCAGCGCGCGCGCACCTCGCCCCCCCCCCTAGAAGTGTTTTTACTTTTTCCCCATATGCAGCTCTCGAAGTGCCTTTTTTTTTTGCCTCCAACCGCTCAGTATCCGGCGGTGGCTGTCTAAGTTATCTGTATATATGTAGGACCACAACCAGTGTATATAAGGGTGTACCTCACCCTACAATAAACCATGACATTCCACTCTACCTATTATCACCTTTTACTCATTATTACGTACTCTAGCAATAGACTCGACTATATCATTTCTTCTTACTCTAGGCATTCTTTAATCTTGACTTCATCCACTTTTATTCTTTCGTCTCCAAGACCAGTCAATCCCGCACATCCACTAATATACATCGCTTACCAACCAACTATCATCTGCTTTCCACTGTGAACCTATTACCATCTAACGTATCTTATATTTTTTACTCTCAATATTTACTCCTATTCATTCATCGTATCATTACCTATTAGTCTTTTATCATTTTTTCCTAACCTAATACACACCCTCCTAAGTATTTTCCTCAATCTGATCAACATTGTACTCCTCATACGGAACGGATATGGCGTTAACTGTCGTCTATATGTGCATTGCACTAGTGTCATCTACTTACATCTTCACTGATCATTCCATAGTGTTGAACACAATTACCTCATGCACTGAATTGCACTCCTTCTGCACTTACTCAAGACTTTTTATACTCCTGGTATACTCCAACTTTAACGAAATTTGTATGATAATGTCGCACTGTAGCCTTGTCTTTCTCCTCTTCGTATGTCTATGTTTAACATGTTGATACTGTTTCTCGTATATAAAACTTCTAAGATTTCTTGGTTTCATGTGCACGTTGCCTATATTCTCCCTTCTATATATTAAAGTGTATCTTTTAGGTTCATATTATAGACTATTGAGACAATCTTAATCATGTTCCTCGACCTCCGCGCTACCATTAACATATACTTCCCGAGGTCTTCCTCACTCACACCCTATCTTGATCTACCTTTACTTTCTAAACCCCTCCTGTTACACACCTGCCAATCTCTCTCCAATCTCTCAACTCTCTTCGATTCACCACATAAACCAAATCATCCGGCATATAATAGGTGGAGAGATGATAAATGAGGACATGACGTATTAGAGAGTTGTGTGGTGTGAAGAAGGGATAATTGAGAGAAAAGTGAAGACGTGGTAGTTGGTCATGTGAAGAAGAATGATAGTCTTGGTTAAAGCGGTGTATAGTAGGGAGTTATGTGGGGAATCGACCGGCTGGGAGAACAGAAAGAAAAAAGTGGATTGAGTCCAGTAAAAAGAATGTCTGCAGGAGAAGAGGAGTGCGTTTCGCCCAGGGTGAGAAAGGTGCCTGTAAGGAGAAATGGTGGGTTTTGTGAAGGCCCGGCAAAATAAAGTTAAGTTCAATTTCATCAGATCATGAGGATATTAGGAGACTCCTTAATCGGTTGTAGACCCACCTTCGTGCATGTGTAGCTCTTACAAATATTGTAATCACCCTTACCAAACTTGTTCTCGATATATTTACTCCTGCACATAAGTAGTGGGAAGGGTTCTCTGGATACACAGTGATCGTTACTCGTGCTCATGGAATGCAGGTCCTAGTAATTCCCGAGTTGTATATTATGAATAGCAGACGAATGTCACTCCATTACAAATACGACAGAAATTTAGTAGGTGTGCGACATTGGACCCATCCTCTCGCGGTATAGTCTGTTGAGAGTGTCTTTCTTTTCTCAGAGTACTTCTGAAATGTTAGTAGATAAATATTATTTCAGCCCCTCACTTCTTGTTTCCAAATGGCAACTCGATATCTAGATGCGCCAGTATTTACCCTCCCCCCAGAGTAGTACTTTGGGAATAAAAATAACGACGCATGAAATTGATGTATTTATAGTAATTAATATATATATATATTATATATTTAATAATAATATTTATAATACTATAGTATTATTATAATATATATATATATATAGATTATATATATATAGTTATAATATTGATATATAATTAATTATTAATATTATACTTATTATATTATATATTATATATATATATTTATGTATTATCTATAATATATAGTATAATATATACTATATATATATATTATATATAGTTAATAATAATATATTAATCTTTTTTATTTCCTCAAAGCCCCGTAGAAATATCCACCTAATCTATATATGTTCCTCCTAGTGTAAATTGAAAGAGGATTGAAAGACATAAAAATGGGGAAATACCAGAGCCATATGCTAAGGATGAAAGGATACCCCACGGAGATACATATTGACCCAAATTTAGCAGCCGAAGCACCGATCACGAGAAACCCCGAGGTGCTTAAAATTTCACCGCACAATATACTCTATAGCTTCGCATATTTAGCGCCAGTATGTGCTCTTGCTCAAGTATGAGCCTACACGCCTAAAAAAATGGAATCCTCATAGCACCTCGATCGAGTTTCTGGATATTATAAGAAAGTACCCTAGTTTTCTTTTAGTTAATTCCAACCGTGGTGCAATTATATTAGATGGTAGTCTAGTCATAAAAATAACTGTATAATTTAAATGCCTATTTATTTGAAACGGTGGACATATGAATCATTTACAATTATGATAATTTGTCTCTGGAAAATACTGTCTTATGACAATATGTAAGGGTAATCTATGTTAACTGAAAGAGTTTTAGGATTCCACCTAAGACCTATAATTTTTTGGAAGATGCTACCCATATAAAGAGGATGTTTATGGTTATTAGAAATAGTTGGATGAACATTATTCACGCTTAGAGAAGTACTGGACACACTCCGCGCATATATAATACTAAAGTAGAGCATTAATTGCAAGTTTATATTGATCTAGTTTTTTCATTTTATCCACCAAATTAAAGTTCGGTCAGAGTAGTCCTAGGATCTTTTATAGAAAATAATATTAAAGACCTTCACTAAGAATAATTAATAAAGGATAGTTTCATGATGATTTATTGTTAATATGGTAACTACATAACACAGTAGATTGGTCAATATAAATATAATAAGCTGTTGCTAAGCTGCCATATTATTGATTTACTGTACAGGATGTGCCGGTAGTACATAATTACACAAATCTAAACATAGCATAATATTCTAAGTAAATAATCATATGAAAGCCAAAAATTAAATATTACTTTAAAATGATTACTTCATGTATAATTTTAATAGTTTTTTGTCCAGAGCACAGAGTCGCTGTAAGTTCTCTAATATATTTGTAAGAAGTGGTAGTTTACATCTAATTTCAATGATGACGTGCTGCGATTTGCCCATTTACCGGCTTCGGTGTAGCTAGAGCATTCAAACATTATGAGTGAGTTTGTTTGTCAACGATTGATGTGCTCGCTTGACGTATTATACGGCATGCCGGAGTATTAGTGCTACTGATAACATCTCATTATCTGCATCTAATATAGGGTCCTGGAGAGTTTAGAGAATGCCTACTTTCCTATAACCTCTCCTCGAGCCCACCTCGATTGCTCACTACTCACTCTAAATCCCGAGCATGTAAAACACATATATAAAACACCACTAGGCCCCCGCTATAGAACGTAATCAGTGCAAGGTCTCATTTAGTTATATGAGATCGATTTGTTCCTGTAATGTTGGTTGTCTTGTTACTATGAAATGTGTAGAATGTGGTAAATTCTTAGTGTTAATAAGGTTATATAAGGAACGTGCCGCCGTTGCCAAACGTGCGCCATAGTAGCTGGAGGTTCTTATCTCGGCAGTGAAGTTATGGAACCAACTCAACGTCCAACTGATAAATTACTGGACGATATAAAGGTGTTGAATTCAACAATTTCACCCCGTCCGATTTTAAGGGATGGCCATTTGCGGCAGTATTTTCGGACAAAAAGGATTCCTCGGAACAGATGAAAGGGTGAGAAAATTATTGCTAATTTCTATTGTTTAGTCTCGCTCCGTGTGTCATTGATATTCGACCCTTTCAGCTGTGCCCTTGACAGCAATTATCAATTCCAGTCTTTGCGTATAAGGCCATGGATGCGATATTATCTGCACGACGTTGAGACAACACTAAATGACGGAGATACTACCTCTAAGAATAGAAGAATGTGTTTAAAGCCCTGCGTCTGGGGTTTACCTCTCCTATTTTGAATGGCCTGTTTCTACGTATAGTTTTGAATGCCAAAGAAAGGATGACGTACCAAGTACATTATTTGACTGGAAAAAATAGTATAATAAACTAAAACATTTATTTTATCATTGGAGCAACAGTACAAGTACATAAATATTCCTATGTATAATATAATAAATAGTATAATTATTGTAACAACTAAATATACCAGATAACGACCAATACTGTGGGAACTTATTAAGTGGGAAAAAAAAACCCATTAAATATTAATCAGGGGGGGTTTATTTTTATATCATGAGAGTCGGCCTATGAGAAAAAAAATATATTAATGCTCAAATCATTACCCAAGCCTGTGCCAGACTACAGTAAATATTAGTCCATTAAATCTCAAGTTACCTTTATAACCATCAATGTGCGTTGAGTGATAGAAAAGGCCTTTAACCTCGGAACAGCATATAAATCTGTCACGGAGAATGAGAAATGCAGTAGTTTGCATTAAGAAATCCTTTCCATTGAAGGAAATATACTATAAAGCCATCAAGATAAAGGTCTCGCTAAACATCACTCTGGTGAATTTTTCAGCGGCATGT
Organism: Trachelipus rathkii; assembly: GCA_015478945.1. Taxonomy (NCBI): domain Eukaryota; kingdom Metazoa; phylum Arthropoda; class Malacostraca; order Isopoda; family Trachelipodidae; genus Trachelipus; species Trachelipus rathkii. The sequence continues at coordinate 42,474 of JABUQX010026832.1, forward strand.
TTAAGGTTGCGTCTTTCATCTTATGAGTATTTGATTAATTTTGATCGGAAAGTACCTGCGATGTTAGTAGAGCCATTGGTTGATTTATATACATGCTCATCCAATCCAAGATCCTATTGTATTTACTAACGTATCAAAATAACCTTCGCAGTCACATAATCAAACTAGTATAAATTATCTAATATTGTTGATAATGGTTAGGATAAGATCCATCGAGTGTGAAAAGATGTAAGACATCAAAAGGAATACAACCGATTTATAGTTTTTAGAGGTCTCAGACTCAATTTAGGATTGTGAGTAATATAGACTAATCGGTTCGTTTGACATTTCTGCCACGATATGCACCCGCATCCGTGGGAGATGATTGGGCGAACCCGCAGCAGCACCGCCAGCGGCCGCAACCAGTGCCAGCGCCAGTCCCACGAACGACCAGAACGCAGCCTTGGTTAGCCTACGGAGTTACGTGATAGAATGAAGATACCTTAAATAAAAATCTTCGTAACGTAACAATGAACTAGATTTAATACTAAAGCCAATCACTTATCCTTATGAGAATCTAAAACTAAGTTTATCTACTGAAAATGCACTTGACCTTATGACATTAAGTACTGAGATTTCTGATTCCTCGGATTCTGTGCGACATCAAGTTAGTTCGCACCATTTGAGTGGCAATAATCCCATCAAAACCCACGATTCGCCCCCAGGTGAGCCTAAATGTTAAACCAAAAGAAGTGCGATGTGTTTTATAGCTTGAAGCGGGCTTTCTATTTACCAACTGCTCGAAGGCTACAATAGTAATGAAGAGGCTATATACTTGGTAATAGAATTGTAATGGTACATATGATCAATATAACCGCCAAGAAACTGTCGCAGAATAAAATGTGCTGTGAGAGAAATTAGTACTAAGATGAACTTCCTATTCGTTCGCTCGCCATTTTCGCTAACTGTCAAGATCCTGAACTTCTTCTCATTCCGTATATTAACTGACGAATGTAAAATAAAATTGATGATATTACTCGCCCAGCCATGCCACCATCCCTAAGTACAAGTAGACGCTTTATTTCAGTACTATAACTGCGATAGGATTAAAAGGGACTTGGCTAGTCAAAAAATGATACTAATTGCGATAAAGTAAACGACAGTGTTTAACGGACTTGAGTATATTGATAACTTGAGGTGTACATCAGATATATTTGTGTATTTGGTCAAATTATATGATTAACTGGATTTCAAACAATGATTTTATAGGATAACTATAAAGTCGAGGAATATAGGAACGTGTTCATATATGTAATAAGTGAATTTTAGGTGTCAAAAATTCTTAGAGTTACTGAATGAACTGTTTTTGAAATAAAAAAGTGATAGTAGTCGATATTTAACTCGAACGCTAAGTCAACGGTACACAACCCTGTATCTGTTTTAACATGAGTCATTATCATGAGCTCAAAAGTTTGAGATTTACACAATAAATACCAGAAACTAATATCTAATAGAATTCTCGCTGAGAATTTTGAATGAGTATAGATACCTCTAAGTTATCAGAGTTGATTTTATTCAAGTTGTATAAAGGGTTGTTATCTCTGTGTTATATATAATAGTTGATTGTTATAGTCTTTTTTATATAATTATAGTATATATTAATGTATATATGATATTATTACCGAACAATTTGTGAAATATAATATATAGTACAATATAAATTAAGATATGAATATCAGTGTGATAATGAATAATATTAATTACCCCTAAAAAAAAGAGTTTATATTAAAATTTCCCAACTGATCTATTACAAGTTTATAGAAAAAAAGTCCCAACGACATTTTTAGGTGCCTGTCTCGTTCAAATTTTCTTAATGAAGGATTTCCACTTATCTCGCGTCTAACTGTCTAACTGAGCAAAGATTAGAACCACCAAAAATATACCATAATATTTTTCCTTTGGTAAATTGATGAATGAGGTTCTAATTTGAGTTTGCATTTGAATATCGGTTTGCATATCCACTTACTGTATTATATATATATATTTTATTATTTTATATACTATATAAAGTATTATAGATTAAAATAAAAATACCCTATTGTTAATTGAATATAGGAAGTGTTCAAGGGTGACTTCTCCTTAGTAATAAGTTTTATATTATAATCATTACTCTTATATATTATTAATATATATATATATTAATTATAACTAAGCATTATACCAGCAATGATATTTCAGCCCTGGGTAAAACCTTCCCAGGATTCTAAATAAAATATATTTAAAAAAGGTTTAGAGTACTCAAACGTGTTTATGTGTATAAATTCCTACTCCGAATTCTTATTATACGATTCTATATTGTAGGATGCTATTTGTCTAGGTATCTAATAAATAACTATCAATTTGCGATTTTATAAGGTCAACTGGGAATTATACCCAATTCTATATATCTAATTGTTTAAAATACGTGACTAAATGCTGTATATATACATTATTTTAATAGTAGTTAACCTCTCATTGTGATCAATGAATTTGGTGATTGGGTGTTTCCATCGTGGAATTAGTAAGACTCTATGGCAATCCTTACATAATTTATGCCATTGCCATTTTAAGATGTTGATGTTAAATATGTTCAAAAAAAAAATAAAGAATACCTTTCTATTATTTGGTGCCTAATATGTGTAATGCCGAAATTAGTGCGCATTATGCCCTTTAGGTAACCGTAAATAGAAAAAATAATAGACCAATTCAATTTCTAATTAATCGTACTAAGTACATTATCATCATTTCATTTGCTTACTTTTTGTTTTAACAAATAGTATTAGAGGGCTTCAATTCAAAAACTACGAAGCAAACACTTGCTACTAAAATCTTTCGTATACAACTTACCTCAGCTTCAGGAGACCAGTCCCCGCATGAATGATTGAGATAACCTACCGAATTCCTACTATATAAGCACCAGGCCTTCTTCGGAAATAGATGAGTTCACTGACTCAGTATGATAGTATTTGTTTGACTCTCAATATTAGCTTAGGAGCTTTAGTGCTATGTGCTGTCAGATTGTTAATTTTTTACCATTTATTTCCCCAGTGTTATTAACGATATTTATTAATGACATTGTACTACGAGACATTGGATTAAATAGCGGCAATCTGTATTAATAAAATGATGTTTTTAGTACGAGACCTTTATTATATTTTCTAATAAATATAAAAAACAGCAAAGCTGTAAATTATAGTGTTACACGCCTGTACAGGAGTGGAAATTTGTTAGATCAATATAAAGGTTATAATATTAGATATAAATATATATAATGATATATATATATATATATATATAGAATAGAAATATAGAGGAATTTAGAGAAATATTTTTAACAAAGAGTAAGACTAAATATGTTACATTTTCCTAATTAGTTAAATGTAAATTCTTTATGCGTGAGTACTTAGTGAATATTCGTATTAGAGTAGTGAATGCGGCGCTTATGGTCATAGACGCTATCTATAAATAAACTTGTGAGCGTGCGTTTATATTACCCTTTTTATTCCAAATAATTTTTATCATTTCATTATTGTCTCTCATAACCTTAACAAACAAGTTTGTCTCTCTGCACATTTGCCAAAGGTATTGTGCTGGCGATAAGACTTTTGTCGTGGATCATAGTGACGCCGATAAATCCCTCATAAAGATATAAGATTTTTTTATAATGAAGAAAAGAATAATTTGAAGTGTGTCCGTATTATTTTCGATCCATGCGGAATCTAAATCAGATCCTTATATTGCATAGAAACACAACTACTAAATATTTGATGCTTACTGTGTGATCCCTCTTGAAAAAGAAGTTTGTGTGCTCATTTATCTCCCTTTCGTTAGGTCTACATGCGAGTGTGCTAATACATAATCCAAAAATTACCTTCTATTGTTTGTACTCTTTTTCTTGATGGTTAATCTTAATGGAAACTACAAAGCTCGAGGTATATAACGATAAAGACGACCCCACATTAACGTGACGAAGGTAAATACCCAGTGAAAAGGGAGAAAGAGATCGAATTATGACTCCCGGCAAAAGAGAATAAGTTGAAAGCTACTGAGATGCCCCTTGTGTCAAATACTTCTGAAAGTACGAGTGGTATACTCGTTATCCAAGCGCTCCTAAGTAAATTGACGATATTAAAACGTAATGTTTTGTTGAATGCAAGAAAGAAGTATAATTGCCTTGTAGATTGCCTAAATTGATATAAATATAATAAATTAAGTGATTAAGAGTTCTCTAAAATATTTAGTGACGTGTTGTTTCGGTGGCTTAAAGTAACGTCTGAAAATGAGATACGAGGAGACGTCATGTTTCTTCCGCTCCGATCGCGACGAGATGTTCGACAATACAGAGCGTTGTATTCCGCTCTAATGATTGACAATTAGATAATTCTTATGATACTTTCATGATGTAAAAGGTAACTATTTCTTCGCTATATGGATGATATGTCAGTTTCAATGGACATTATAATTTATTTTGAACTTTATAACAGGCATTTTCCTTGCGAACTATAACTAGTTTGAAATTCGCTCTGCTGTCCATAAATCTATCAATGTAAGATTGATAGAGAATATTGTATACTAAGGTAATACAAAATTACAAGAACATAGTGTCCCCAAAGCGCAAGTAAATAGTGCGACGACTAAACTGAGATACTGCTCTACATCATTTGGCCAAAACAAAAAATGATCTTTTATCTGAGTCTTCTAATTTGTGGACAATAATCTTTCGTTCAACCAAAATATTTCTCTCAAGAGCCTTGGTTAAACTCCGTGGAAAGGTGGCTCATGTGAAGTCTCATCGTAGTTTAATGAAATTTTTTTTTTTTTTTAAAGGTTTGGTATGGGCCTAATTGTTGCAGTGTGTACCATCACGTTGTTAGATCCTCCAACCGAGTATAGCTCACTTCTGAACCCTTAGCGATGTCAGATCGGAAAGATACACGTCCACCTACAGTGTTGAAAAGGTTTTGCTCTGTAATGAGCCTTAGAGCAAACATCGCTGAATGCTCGCGGTTATTTATCTTCTGTGTCTGTGACACAAGAGACAGAACACTCAGAACACTACGAATGATATGACCAAGTTAGTCTATTCTTGGAATATCTCTTTTTTAAATTATGCCCCTGGTCTATCCTCGAAAAATCTCAGAAGACGACCATATTAGGAAATAAAAACTGATGTTATGATTCTTCCCTCCTGTTGTTATTATTCGGCTTTCAGTCAATGCATTGATTCCGTAGACATACATGTTTGGGAAATATCTCCCGCCTTCAATCTTGCGGCTGAATCTTGATGAGTCCTCGTGTGTTTTTGGCAATTTTTTGACCCACCCTTAAAATGAACTTAATCAAGTTTATATTTCATAAGTATTTTAATAATTAAAATTAATATATATGTCTATAAATATATTGGTTACAACATATACGGCATATTGTGGAGGTCATAGCCTCCTGCTTTCAGTTGGACCTTGTTGTAAAGTTCAAGTATCACATCATGCATAAATGTTTACCACATGACATTAAATTAATCTCTTCATTGTATTTAGTGAGATGTTGGTGATGCAACCTAATTTTTTATCTTACATCCGTATCTCTTTCTATAATATTTGGTGACCATTGCTAATTTGTTTCAAAATAAACTCATTTTAATATTTCCGAAGGATTCTCTAATTTTGACCTAATAACAAGAAATTTCATCTCTCAAAAAATTAAATATGCGCCAGCGAAAGGTCGACAATCGAAGAAGTTGATTAATTTCTTATTGTTTTTTACATTAAACATTAATTAAATTTTTTTTAAATATTTATTACATTTATAGTATTATTATTAATAAATGTTTTCTCTATGTTTTATATGGATTAAATCGCTCTCGCACTACAATCTCACAAATCATAACCTACCTAGAGCTATATGAGGATAACTAAAAGAATAGCGTACCATACGATCCAACTATATTGATATAGCTTCACCTTAGAATATATATAATATATATATATATATATCTAATATTATTATATAGTTATAAGTATAAATATATAATAGATATATAATATATGATAATTATATATATATATATAATAGTTATAATATATTAATATTATATTTAATTATAGTATATATATATATAATTATTATAATATATTATTAATTATAATATATATATATATATATATATATTATAAATAGTATTAGTAATATATTAAATTATATATATTAACATATATTTATACTATTATATATATATATTATATTATGTTAAATATTATATACTAATATATAAGGTGTAAATATATACAGTAGAATGTTGTTGAAATGGTGTGATATATAAGATTGTATATGGTCGAGTGTGATGGTAGAGGTGCTAATATTACTATTATATTAATTAATGCTGTAGATTGTTTGGGTTCACTATATATGGTGAAAGACTTAAGAGTGGTTTTTTGAGTAGATAATGATATTAGAGAGATTTTGACAGCTAAAGCGACATAAGGTATATGGGGCTTGAAAGTAATCAGATTAGTAGTATATACCTAAGATAAGTGGATTATATGGTTGTGAGTGAGGACACTTCCTTCTCTCTAGTGGTGAACTTATATGTATAGATGTAGTTGAGTCAGTACTATATTAGACCAGGTCTGAGTGTATATTATATCTTTTAGTATATATATGGTTATGTGTAGATGTGAAGGGATAATAGGACCCTCAGTAATTGCCGAGCTGTTGTAAGGAATAGTCTGTTGTATAATTGGCTAAGGTGAGTTGACTGGTGCAATTTTATATCTTGGTCGATGAAAGGATTAGGTCCCCTTTGAGTGTGCTTAGGAGTCTTTAATATAAGTGTATGTTGTATTCTTGTGATTAGTGTATATTATGGGTATAGTGGAGTATGGTCGGAATAAGTAGCTATAGAAAATTATAAAGCTGCCTATTTGTATTTTTCTGATAATCCTTAGGGTATATATATATATTATCAGTAGTAATAAATTGATGAATAGCGGATATAATGATACTAACAGTTACCATGATGCTTAGCTTGTGCGATAAGAAAAAAGGGTAGTAAATGAATAAGTAATATAAGCTACTGAAGTTAGATTGTAATTAAGACATGCGCTCCTCGCTTCAGTCTTGTGGAAGGGGAAGCTGTGCGACGCCCATGGTATAATAATTATATAGTATATATTATATGATATTCCATGCGAGAGAATCTAAGCCGAATCTGAGAAAATCAACAGGAAAATATAAAGATAGTCAGTGAGAGTGATAATTGTGAATCTCGTGCTGTGTGCTCTAAAAAAAAGTCGAACGATACCCGAGCGAAGTTGTAGATTGGTCTGTGATTTACGTATGTCTGAAAATAGGAGAGAATGTGAGTATTGGCAGTAGCGAGTAAATAAATAAATAGTGGTATTATACGTATAAATGTATAAAGTAGAGTGAATGATACAATTGCGGAAGGATTAGTATTATTAATATGCGCGGCAATAAATGGGATTAGTGGCCCAACATGGCCAGGGCTAAATGTAAAACCCTTAATACATATGACCTTTAACCAAGTGATGAGGTTAACTCACTATCGTCGCGATATATAGGTCTTGCTGCTCTAAGTAGTGTATATTCATTTATTTATTGACTTAAACGATTAGTCTATAACATAATAATTATAATAGGATATTATAAATATATAAAAATAGGTAGAAGGAGATTGAGGAATGGGTGTTCTTTTCGACGTTTGTCATGTTCTCACTGCTTTTGCTTTTCTTTTTACGTATATGAATAAAAATATATTATATTATGTTATAATAATCATTAAGCAACCTATACCCTCTAATCTTATGGGGCAATAGAAAGAGTGAAAAACCGGTGAGAGATATCATAACTTATCTATTTTAAATAATAATATATTATAATGTATGAGAGCAGAGTAGAGAGTATAATGAGAGTTGGTATATCTCATTCCTAACAAGCGAATGAGACAATTTTATAAACGGCCGAAATATAATTTCTAGATATATAATCATATACGTTAAAAATAGTATATATTTAGATATAGATGATAAATAGTAATTATTATAAGTATTTATATGTTATTATAAGAATATAACTTAAAAATCTATATATATATATATTTAATATAGAATTACATATGATTAATAAATTATATATAATTGGAATACTGTATATATGTATATTATATATATATCTATTAATAGTATTTATATATATAAAAATGTTAAATATAGATAACACTGTGTTGAAAGAAAGAGTGGAGGCCTAAGATAGATATAATACTAAGTAACATAGAATAATATTAACTTGGTTGGATTTCTATAGCTCCCTCCGATATACTATCATATAAGTATGTAGTATTTTAAACTACACGAATTCTTTTAGTCTTTATTGTAT